>JAECUM010002099.1:0-208295 GCA_016617855.1 Megalonaias nervosa
TCCTGAAATTTGTAAATACCAGTTACCATTGAATTCAAAATCGCTATTTTCTAAACCCAGTTTCAATAACTGCAAAATTTCAAGATCTGGTCTCTTCGGGTCAGGGTTACTCGTAAAGCAATTCCGCACCACCTTCAAGCCTCCTAATCACAGGCATTGACATGTTAACCCCACCACACATAGCCAGTCTAATGGTAGGTGGCCGTCTTCAACATTTTTACACTTATTGGATCATCCTTTTCCTTCAGGACAATTGGTGATCGAGATCGTTTCAGAAGGGGTTTGGATTTCATTTATCCAACCCTCTCCCCTTTCCTCCTCATTCCTTATGCAGGTACTGTCAGACTGGGTGAAAGATGCTTTTCTTTTGCAACTGGAGATACAGTCACTCATTGCCAAATGGACAGTGTAGACAGTGCAAAAAGAACCTCACAGTCTCTGGGGGGTTTTATTTCAGGCTTTTTCTCATTCCGAAGGTGAACAGGAAGTTGAGACCAATCTACCACCATAATTCAAGATGGAGATGGCAAGATCAATTTGTCTCTCCATCAGAAAGGATGAATATGCCATCAGACTTGATCTGACAACGCATATTTTCATGTCTCAGTTAAAAATCCTACCCTTGGGCTCCATATCAGCAGTTGAGCTTTTACCAAGATCATGGATTGCATCGTCTCCCTGTTCCGGTTGACTTCATCTGCAATGACTTTAGCATTTGAGGATGACGTACTCCAAAAACATGTAAGTTCAATTTTACTCAAAGGCAGGAAGATCACTTTTCACTTTTGCATCGTCTAGGCTTTCATATGAATGAGGACAATCCAGCCTTCATCCATATAAGTAATTTTTCCACCTGGGTATTTAATTTCTCACAAACCTCAATTGGGCATGTCTTCCACGTGATTGCATAAACCAGATCATAGAAGTGGTAAAGTCCATTTCCAACAAGACTTGGATTTGATGTGAGAGTTTTTGCAACTCTTCCGATTATTTTAATATGGCAGCGGACTTGATTCCATTAGGCCCGTCTTCTTTTGTGCTTCATACAGATGACATTATTAGCTCAGTGGCACCCATTCTTTGGTCCCCTCCATAAAAAACGTTGTGATCACACCTGATGTATGATCATTCAGTGGTGCAGCCAGGACTGGCTGATGTCAGGGGTCCCATGGAGATGCCCCAGACAGAAATGATAGTAGATACCGATGCCAGTACGTATGGTTGAGGTGCCCACCTGATGCTGAACTTTGTTATGGTCCATGGAACGTGGAAACAGAGGATCAGCCTCTCTACATCAGCCTTTCAGAAATGAAGGCTGTCATCAATGCCTTCCAATTTTGGAAGGATTGTCTCTCAAGAAAAACGATCCTCATTATTTTGGACAACTTGGTGGTGTTGGCTTACCTCCTCAAACAATGGGGCACCAACTCACCTGACCTGTTTGTTTTGCTTTGGCAGCTTCTTCATTGGTGCGAAGAATTCAGCATCATTGTATAAATCCGAAATATTTCTGGCAGACCTAGTATCCTAGCGGATTCACTTTTTTTTCGCAAGAAAGGTCAGGTCATTCAGAGAATGGTCTCTCCAACCATCAGTCTTTCCTCGGATTTGTGCACAGAGATGGGATTGGTGATGTTGTTCAAGGTTATTTAGAAGGATAGCCCCAAAAGTGATCCTGATTGCAAAACAGCTTGGAATGAAAGCTGTCAACATTGTTTGAGATAAAGTTATTGGTGCTGTTGGTGATGCCTCTGTTAAAGCATTCTCAGCAATCCGAGACAGACTCGCATGACTAAGACTACGAAAACTGCACTGAAGTGATGCCAACAAGGGTCAGTAAAATAATAAATCAGGCTGCAAATGAATGACTAAAAGAATTAGCTGGTGTGCTGTTACAGACAAAAGAACAAGCCGCCGAGAGAGAAAAAAATATAACTGCAAGTCTGATAGTGGGATGCGGCCTGGCTAGACATGGTTTTAAACAACAAATAATACAGTAAAATGTTCAAGCGTGTATCTGATTCTGCATTTGACATGGACACTCCCATCCTCAAGGATGAATCGGTGCATGATTATCAGTATTATTCTTATGCATGTGTGCCTGATGCATGTGGAAGAATCGAACTACAAGCAGATCTTTCTTGCCTGCTGAGGCATTTATTGAGATCAAAGGGGAACTTTCGAAAACAGATAATAGAGCATATGGAATTGAAGACAGAGTTGGTTTTGTAAACAATGGTGTTATGGCATTGTTTAACAGTGCCACATACAGCATTGATGGAAAGAATATGGAATCATGTCTCGAAATTTTTATGTTGCTTTAACAATTATCGGTCTAGCATGATACAGCAATGATTATTTGCGATCTGCTGGTCTGTCAATGATGTTTGCCAAAGATACCACTGATCACCCTGAGAGCAGTAACATGAGAATGAATGCTGCTGGAACTGAGGTTGCATCGATGAATGAAGATTTCAACCAAGGATTCACAGCACGTCAATCGATATTAAACAGTGAAGAAGAATTTTCATGCACAATTCCACTGTCACACATCTTTGGATTCTGCAGAAATGTCAGAAAAGTTAATTTCGGTGCTAAACACACAATAGTACTAGTTTGAAAAGCCACAGACAACAATGCAATTAAGTATCCTGCTGGTGTTGATGCAGCTGAAACTGTGGTGCAGGATGGTAAAGTGAGACTGACAAAGCTTTCATTGTGGATGCCAACAATGACACCATCACTGATGGAAGAAGAACAGCCGCTCTCTTTCATGGATATTGGTGGTAGATCAACATTGTCATGGTTGACGATGATCGCAGTATTCAAAGTAATGTTGCTGGGTTATTCACATGGCAGGTAGCATCAGCACAGAGAGTTTCAGCAGCACGACATATATTTAAAGCACATCAGGAAAATGCATGAGTAGATTCATGGATGCGAAACCCATTGGTGTTTGACACACTTGGGCTTAGTGAAATTTCTCAGAGGATAAACAGACATCCAGAACCATCCAAAGAAGTGTTATTGAATTTTGATAACAATCATGTTGTGCGTGCGTATCATCTTTTGATGGCATTTCTGGGGCTTGATCAGAATGTTGATTCCGGTTTGCAGATGTCTCAGCAGGATTTCACAATGCTATGTCCAATCTATTATTTCTCACTGGAACACTTGGATTTGTTCAGACAATCCATTGTTGACATACATTTTCGAGCTCGTGTAGCACGACTAAAAGCCTGGCATTGAAAAAAGCAACAGGAAACTGTTTAAAAACATCATAAAAATCGGGATGGGGTCTAAGATTACCAGAAATGCAGTATGGTCATGGTCTGTAAATGCCAGGAACGTTTTGCTGAAATTCCCCATGTCTGATTTTTATTTACTTGATGCTGCTCAGTGATTAAACAAAAAGAAACTTCAGAGGTGTTTTTTTGCGTGACCAGTTACCAGAACAACCAAACCGTGCTGAAACTGATATCATAAATCTTGATGGCCATTCTGGTCCAGGTACTCATTGGGTTGCATAAGCAGTTGGTCCATGTGATGTTGTTTATTTTGGTTCATATGGATTGGTGCCACTGAGAGAATTTTTAAAATATATCAGGGGAATTGCCAAGGTCGGCACCTCCATCCCAATATGGTATTCAACGATACCAATGAAGACATTATCGGATCCACCCATATGCTGTCCAGAAGTACTTGTTGTACTTACTGCTGTGTCAAGATCATCAGTACTGCTGCATAAAGTCTTGAATGAGTACACTAGCGATCATTTTAAACAGGTTAGGAGTTTCCAAAGATCTCTCGCTAGAGTTAAGGAACCTGGTCTCAGTGACTTTGATTTATCAGTGTATGCAACATGAGATGAACTTGCTGATCTTATAACTCCCACAGGGGTTGACCGGGATGAAGTTGTTTTTCAGGATCAACATAGGTGGCTAAAGACGAGCAATATTATAAGTGGATCGCTATTATCTGGCGAGTTTTAGGTGTGACCAGTGATAACATCCCGGTATTTACTGATAATGAAAATATCAGACTCAAGTGTATCAATCACAGTGATCAGAAATGAGGCCAGTAAACATGTTGCTAAAACCGGTGAACTCAACATGAACAGAAATAGAACTGTTATTCTGAGAGAACCAGCATCAGACAATGATGCTGCAATGAAGAAATACATGAATGATAGTGGCACCAAGATCCGCAATGAGGTCAGTAAACATGTTGCTGAAACTAGCAATACAATACTCAGTTAACTCAACATGAACAGAAAAAAATTTTTGCTCTGAAAGACCCAGCATCAGGCAATGACACTGTAACGAAAAAATACGCAGATGACAGAGACGCCGTGATAAGTACCGCATTAACTACAGTGAGTGATAGATTAACCACATTGCGATCTGAGTATGATGTTCATGTGAGCACATTTGCAAATCTTCAAAGAAACTCCAGCAGACTTCAACAAGCCGCTGCTGATTTCCTAGGAACACCAATGCTTGTTGACATTAAGCTTGCTGAAATTCACACACGACTCGATGACAGCACCAAAAAAATAAGAAAGATTGGCGCTGGTGTAATTCATACTGCTCTGTTCATCAACGTGGTATACATGGTAGGGTCTGGATCAGCAACATGGTCAAAACAAAATAATATCTTCAAACATATTCCTGAGGTCACCAGCGTGTACAGGCTCTCTGTGTTTAGCTCTGCAAAATTTAGGATATTTATGACATATCCATGGCATCATTTTCCAGTACCGTGTCAGTCGTGTTAAATCAAAATACTGAGCAAATATTCATATTGGATCCAGAAGACAAAATCTTAACCTCAGTGACATATTGGTGGTGTCTGGAATTCATCGTGCAAAACACCTTAATTGTTTACTTAGTATATAAGATAGCATGACAATGAATCCCACACAATCTTACAGATATAATCTAGCATGTGCGTGGATGGCATCACTTCAAAAAATCACTGACGAGCACATGACAAAACCAAAAAATTCCACAAATGTATCATCGTCATCAACAATGTTGTATATGCGGTGTCCTCACTGGTTGCTGGAGCACAAATATTAATCGGCACATTATCAGCAACACACGTGATATCGCCAGTGATAGGAATCGGTGTCACTGTTGTTGTCGGCACTGCTGGTAATCCTTAATATTATTGAAAAAAAATATAAACACGTGTGGGTAAGAAATTACATGAACACACATAAATAACATGGGCGGCAATGCATGCATGTATAAATATATCATCGATACTGTTAATGGGGTTAAATTTATTATCGGTATCACAAGATAGCAACCATCCAGACGCCATCAAGAGATAACTTCAACAGTGATACTTTGCAGCCAACAGTGTTGCCAATGCCACATTTAGAATAGATAATAAATGACTATAGAAATAACTACCAGACTGGAACAGATTATTGCTAACACAACAACGATGATGACCACGATGATATCAGTGACAGTGACACAGCTGGAATTCGATATTGGTTTTCCAGCTCCTATAAAAGCGCCTCTGGGACCTAGAGGGTCCAGTCAGTCACTTTTGATTGCTCTGGCACAATTACGATTTTATTATAGTTGGCCAAACATCAGAGCAAAATCATTTGGTGGATTATCCTCAAACAATTCACTGGTATTCGCGTATAAGAAGAAGGTGGGGTCACAGGATCCCGACTGGGAAGTCATTGGAATTCCAGCAGGATCATATCAAATCGAAGAAATCAGTGATGAACTTCAGCATAGAATCTAATCTATAACAGGAAAAGAATCAAAGATCACTTTCAAAGTATATGAGACAATGCTAAGTACCGCCATTGAAATATCAATGCCCAGTTACGCTGTTGACATATATAAATCATCGATCAGAATCATCCTGGGATCGCCGCTAGTAGCACCAGCTGTTGTTGGACCACCACAAACACAATGCTTTGATTATTTATCAGACAAACAAATATTCATGAGAAGTCCAGAGTATAGAATACACCCAATACGGGAGAGAGGGTGGAAATTTTTTCTACAGGAAATGCAGGGATTAGCCTCAACTGGTAGTAAAGATCCCTTGGACTGACCTTCACGTTGTGAAGATTAAAGAATATCAAGAGAATTTACATTAAGGTCATGTTTGAATTGGGTTTTACTGGTAAAATAGTTATCTCTGAAATAGCGAAGGAACATAAAAATGCTCAAAAATCGGAGAAGGCTTCTTGAGCATAATGTACTTGAGTATCTGAATTATGATCTTAAACAAAAAAAAATCATTGCAACAGTACAGCATCTGAACTGGGTGAGGTCCGATGCTGAATTCTGTAAAATAAACTGTGATAGAATCAGTAATTTGCTGTGGGGAGGGTTTGAAAATAGAATAGCATGCAAAAATATCATTTTCTTGACTTTTTTAAAGATAGAGAAGCCCAATTGCCTGTGTTCAGACTACCCAGGTTGGACATTGATGTAATGCAATGGGTTCTCAATGATATAATTGACAAATATATGCCAAAAATTTCTGCAGTGTGGGAGAAAACAATAGGCCCTCCAGATATTCTCTGACATAGCAACGACCCAGTGGGTGGTGGCTGTCATGTATCGCTGGGCATAGTTAATATCACGTGGACAATTTCTGTGAATCTTATCTGTGATGCAGTGGATGGTAGCTATACCGCGGGTGGGCCACAAGTGTGGACTGGGCTGGCCCAGCAAGGATATGTTCTTTATAACTTTTCTCCAGAGGTCCCCTCGAGTCATTTGATTATGTCATTGCCCATTAATCCTGTTTATTTACAATGTCAAAATTCATTGTTGTCACGAATAAAAAAAATTTTGTCTGACCAGGATGGTCTTTTTTTGGATACGCGTGGGCAAGAATTATCTGTTAGTTTGTATGTGCATGATAGACTGTGAAATGTTCCACCATGTACGCTTGGCCCACCGTGAACAGTCTCACAAAAAAATAGTGCATTCCGCTGCCATTAACAAAACAAATGGATAATGTATCTTTGTGTTCTGTCATGGTGTGGCAAAACATCATGTTATTTTTTTAATACCCCATTGTGCTGGTACTGGTCACGTCATAATTCAACATCGGAAAACTTGGATTTGTAATCCTTCCATTGCAAACAAACCACCACAAGTTTTCTTTGCTGCTTTGCATGACCACCTTCAGCTGCTTGAGTTTCATAGTGGCACAACAGCTCTGTTCTAATTTTCTCAATGGTGCTTGCAAGTGGAACAAATTTAGCAATCTCGCTATCATTGTTGATACCAGCCAGTAACCCAGCCAAGGACAATTCCATTTTGTAATGGAGTAATTTAATAAATCAATATTATGCAACTAGTATATATCTACCCTCTTCCCATTGCTGCTGTATCATTTCAAAATCACAGTTAATTTTCTTAACATCAAGTTGAACTGCGAGACCATCTTGTAATTTTTTAGTCTTAGAGATAATCGTGTTAATATTTTCTTGATTCATTATACATTAAAAATATTTCATTAATAGTGTTGTTGTTTTAAGTGGCAAAACAACACTAAGAGAAAATTAGCATTTCACTGCTGTTCCATGGGGTCCTTTCATGGGGTACCCTTCAATGAGGCTTGCTTTTTTTTGCCAGGGCCATTTCATGGGGTCCCTTCATGGAGTACCCTTCAATGAGGCTGCCTTCCATGGGGTCCTTTCATAGGGTACCTTCAATGAGGCTTTGTTACTGGTAATTTTTGCTCATTTTCTCTTTCGTGAAGTTTTCCAGGGTGTTTCCCCCCCCCCAATGCTTTGCATAGACACCCACTAGGCAAGCCCTTAGGTGTGAAATCAAACCATAGAGGTTGAGAGAGCTGTCCAGGCTGAACTTCATTTACCCGCACACACTATAGTCAACAGGATATGTATTGATCATTGATAATTTTTGCATGCCCACCCCCAATAGGGGTTTGATCAATTCATGTTGCCATCGGGTAAACTTTATCGCAAAGAATCTCTCTATAATAGGATGAAACAGGTAGCACTAAAATATACTATCGTTGATTTACAAATTGACATAGATCAATTGTTGAATAATTGTTTTACAATCTTGTTTGTGGTTGCTTGTGTCGCCAGACAAACAAAAATTCATGGCGCACAACACCGTGGGGACTTCTGGCTGATATATCGTGTTCATGTATTGAATTAGGATATGGCAGCCTTTGGAACACAGAATATAATCCCGTTGATATAATTTCAGTTGATATGGTGGATTGTTCCCCAGCTAGTTTTCTTGGAGCGGCTGAATGTGAGCCGTATTTCTCACGATATGGTCCTCCAACACATGATATGACCAGAGTTGCAATAAACGGTCTGCTACCAGCAGTGGATCTAACTGGATTTGCTGATATTGAATCATTTAAGTTTTCAGCAAATATTCACCTGGTTATTGTTGCTTGGTTTGGTCATCATTTTAATAAACCAGATATGGAGATGAATCTCCTAGACTGCTGTGTAAAAAATAAACGTGGTAGAGCTCCAATAGTGCTATTGAGATATATGCTTGATGCAGAGACATTGACATCATTGACAGTGAGGACAGCGATAATTTGATATAGGCTACAAAAAAGTTCTGGCTGCCAGAGGTTGATGATATATCATTTGCAACAGATATGAGCTGAAAAATTATTGGCAAGTTTACCCAGGGAGCCTCATCTGATAACAAGTGCCGTTGCAAAAGGTTAATTATGGACCAAGCAGAAATTGATTTTATAATTGCAGATACTGCAGCAAAAGGTGTGTTAGCATCCAAATGGAACCATGATTGGTACCATCATCAGCTCTATGGATCTGATAGTTGCATCCAGAAAAATAGTTCGTAATTCACTTCAGCTTAGATTATTTGAGCTTAATAAGGAAAGATTTCCAACGTTGGCAGTTCCACTATGTTATCGTCCAGCGGATACTCGTTGCCAGAATATTCTTGTTGATATTCCGGGAATGTGTCCTGTGGTGCAGCAAAGCCTCATTCTTAATGATATAGTTGTTGTTCCTGTGGAGGTTGTTGAGCTGGCTCTGGCACAACCATCGTACTGGACTCCAGGATAACAATTCATTCATTACAGTAACTAACAATCTCAGATACCAATATTTGGATTATCGATGACCGTGTTGAATGGTAAAATTTAGTGTATCGAGAGTTACAAAAATGTCTCAGCTGCAGAGAATTGTCAGTTCCAAGATGGTTTATAATCAACCTCATGTGGAATCCACCACAAAAATTCCTGGCACAGTAAAGAAAAAATTTGCTGGCTCTCAGCGAGATGACAAAAAAAATAAACACGAGTTTGATCTTGATGTTGAATTTACCATGCATTTGCTGTAACACAGTAATGTTGTGGGAATATTTTCCTAATGACTTATGACAATTCACCATGGACAGAATCAATAGTAACCTCGGCCACACACGCGAAAATGTCACATTGACATGTTTTGAATGTAAACAGTGTCGAGGAGCTAGTGTCCTTTGCTAGCATGAATCCAACCTTGTAGTAGTTGTGTATTTTCAGGAATTACTTGTAATTGTTCACAGTCAAATCCATGCTGAGGAGCCGCTGAGTCTAGTCTGTAGATTGCAAGCCAACCCATAGATCTTACAACTGTGATGCTGGAAATTTTATGTGTGGTTACATGCCAGATAGTATCAGTTGCTCTTTTTTTTAACCACCTTCAAGTTCACCAGGCTCATATAAATACCTGACTGTCACGTTGCTGCCCAGCACTGGTCTTGCTAGCAAGTCGTGCCGCTTAGGGGGTATGTGTTTCTTCGTGATTGCATCGACAGGTTTCATAGCAATTTCACGCTTGACTTTGCTGTTTAATGCTTCTGTTATGTGGGTAGTCTTTGCAACCCATTCACAAGATCTGTCCTTGCTAAGTAATTCCTGGGCATACTGATGTGCAAACAATTGCTCAGCAAGCATTTGATTAAATTGTTCAACAATTGCCTGACCACGATGTATGGCAGTGTGTCCTTGTCTAATTTCAACGTTATGTTGTTGCATCAGCAATGTTACCCCACCCCAACCCTGTAGCAGGATCAACCTGTAGCAGCTTTGGCCAGCGTAAAGGTCCAAGTGAATAGATTTGTTCAAACACAGCTGCAAAATCAGTTGCTGTTCTAGTCGAATGCGGAACTGCTTCCTTGTATCTACTTGCAATGTCAATGACTGTCAACATGTATTTGTATGTATGAGTCTGTCATTTGTGTGATGTGCCAGTGATAGCGTCATGTGGTAAAAATAAAATATCTACCTGTTGAACTTCATTTGGAGTGCTGACATTAAACCGTCCATGTTGAATCGTTTTAGGTTGCAGTAGATAAATTTGCCATATTGCCTGTTGGGACTACCAATCTGCGGCAACTCCTGCAGCATTGCTGTACCTTTCCAGTACCCTCTTGGATTATAATAAATCAATTCCATTATTAATTACTGGACAGCTAATTGCCTGTACCCATGGCTAACTTACCACTCATAGTCGATCTTATCAACCAGTTAGCGAGCAATTCTCACGTTTTTATTTTTTTTCCAGCTTCAGCATGTGATTCAGCTTGACATAAGCGATCTGTCGTTGTTGCAGATCTTTATTTTTATACACGATGTCATGGGCATAGCATACTTGATCAATCACATTTACTGGAAATTCGCCTGGTTTTGGTTGATTTTTTTCATCAAGTTTGATATCATGTTGGGTTCCAGGACCACGATAATTTTATCCCAGGTAATTTCCTGACTGCTGCAGCAATATCACCAGCAGTGACCATTGGTCGCTCATCGCTGCTCACAAACTTGTATTTTTTTATGCAGATTTTACACACTTGCCTGTAAGTGCTTGCCTGTTATTCCTTGTCGTTGTTGCTGTTAGCATAGTTGTATCCATGACCGCCTTGCATCAAACACAATATAGACTCATGATTATAAATAATATATATTCCTACGATATGAACATGATTGACTTTTCAGCGACACAAATGCAATAACTTGTAAAGCATCATCCAGCATTATCAAATTGTATTCGAGCCATTATCATTGGTCAGTCCTGGTCTTTTAAAATTCAGTTGTTGCTCAACCTGACTATGAGGTGGCTCAAATGGGACAAACTTTATTTAGTAGCGCTATCCACACACGACCAGCAATGTTATGATGTCCTCAAGGAATTCAATGAAGTTGCAAATGATTCCTTGGATACAGGTGTTGTTGAATTTATCACTGACATCAATGACGCACCGTTGGTCAAAGATCTTGATGGTAGTATTAATAATCTTGTGGTTTATGATGATGTCATGCTTGACAAATAAGCAAATCCAGCTAGAATATTTTCACGAGGCAGATATAAAAACACACATCATTTACGTTACACAGCGGTACACTGAGATTCCCAAAGTGATCAGAGATAAATGTAATTTTTTGGTTATTTTTAAAGGCATTGATACACATACACTGTGTATACACATACACATACCTGGTGACATAGGCATAAATAAGGTTAAAAACTTCTTTGCACATGCTCAGAGAACTCCACATGGATTCATTACAATGAGTTACATGATCCAGCAACACGATATCGCATTGGTCTTGATAGAATCTTGGGTTGAGCAACCTATACTAAAATGCACATCAAATTTTGTAAACACAGTGACATGCCTGGCCCGTAATTTTTTTGCACCCTGAGACAGTATCTGGGCATTATTGTTGTCTTGCTTCATTGAAATAGTTGGCCTGTGTGGATTTCATCTTGCCAACCAGGCTTACATACACGACTCAGATTGGCTGTTGGCAACAAAGAAATCAACATTTACAAGATCTGGATTGTAGAATCAGGGGCCTTGGCAGGGTGGGTGGGCGGTCATCCCCAGAAAAGGTTGACCGACACCCCCCCCGCTGCTTCAGTTATAATTTGAGAGGATTTATTTATTTAAATTATTCATTGGAATTGCAAAGTGCTCATTGACTTTGGATTAAATCACAATTTTGGGATTATTGTGAATTCATTTATAGACTGTCTTGATTAAATCATTGTGGTTCAGCAATACTGTAAGCACATGGCACATTCCATACTATTGGCACATCAGCACATTCAAGATTGGAATTCATTCAGAACGTCATTGGAATTCCTTTGGAACACTTTATACTTTTGCTCAAGGGATAGAAGTTTTAAGACTATTTGGGATTTAACTGTAAGTTATTTTCAATTTTCACTTTGTATTCTAGGGAAATAATTTTATTGAATTTTACTAAACTTGTTGATTTCACTCTTTTCTGTTACTTAGTTTAAGATCATAGGGTCATAACATAGGCTCCAACCTTCATGCCAATTTCATCTTGTCTTCAGCAAGGCCCCTTTGATCTTAGCCTGAACAGAATCTTCTGTGGGTTCTGCCATAAGTAGAAAAAGGCATCCTTCAAACTATTGTCAAGAGTCTTTGTCTCGCCTTTTATGCAAGACCATCTTTGTAGTCTGTGTATCTAAGACAGTCAGAATGTGTGGAATCCATGCCTTGTTGCATGACCCAAGCTATTTGCAACTCTGCCAAGACTCATTGCTAAAACTAGGCTACTTCTAATGGAAAACCAGTCATTTATCTTGAAACCACTGTCTTCTTTGGACCCTAATTCCTGTGGGTATCTACTGGACCCCATCAAGGCACTGAAGTAGTGCCTGAAAAGTGATTGGCTAATAAGAAAAGGATATGTTGCTTGTTTTACCACTCAAATAAAGAAGGGACTATTTCACTGTTCAAGCTATGTCATCCAGAACCTTTTGGGTTATCCACTCAATCTACTAGGAAGTAACTCAAGACCATAACAATTTCATAGGTTTATGAACAAAGCTGTGGGATGTATGTTAGATACAGCATATTCCAGCTATTACCTAAAAGGCAGTTCACCCCCAAGTGTCTGGTTCAACCTGTTGGGTCCTATATCAGGAGTAAAACTGGATAACTTCCCAGGTCACTTGGCAGCTTCACGTTCCTCTACTTTCACAGGATTTATGTTCTCAAAACCATATTCACACACAGACCCTGCTGTAACCCAAACTTGTATTTCACACTTTGACCTGAAACTGCTGCACCTGGTAGGAGCCTAGAGACAGTCAGTTCTTGTGTAAGGGGATTTAACTCTCTTCTTTTACCTATTATTCTAAAATACTATGACCGGTTAATGCATTTGAAGAAGAAAATGAGTGTTTTGTCAAAAACTTTTGGACACAACCTCCCAAGCCCTCCCTGTAGTTACATCTCTGGAAGAATGTGTACTCAGGGTCCATAGGGGACCTTGAAAACCTTGAGAAGCCTTGAAAAATGAATTGTTCCCTCAAGGCCTTGAAAACACCTTGAAAATTCAAAATATTGTCTGTGTACCTTGAAAGCCTTGATTTTCATGAAACCAAAAGGAATTAATAATAAGTTTTTGTTTTACAGAATTTAATAAAAAGAAAATGGGAAAAACAACAAAAAAAACAATGTCTCGCAAAGTTTGTGTTGGAACTGAAATTTTTCCACAACTGGCCACTACGCGGTCATACATTCTGAACTTCTGATTGTACAAAGCCCGGATGTAGCAGTGGTTTAAATTTGAATCAGTCGTTTCGGCATGGCTGGCTGCTGATTCCAACTTCGGTGGCTAGATGAAGAAAAATATAAAGTTTGGATTATGTCGTCTTTCTCAGAGAGCTTTGCAAAATGCAAATTATGCCAGAAGGATATTGATTTGCATGCAATAAGAGAGAGTGCTCCACAGTCACATGCAGCTGAAAAGAAACCAAGCTCTTGTAGGCCTAATGGCGCTTAATACAAGCAAAACAAGAAGCATTCAGCATGAAATCATTTTTGACGAAAGAGGTATGTCTGTGACCACAGAGATTCAAGTTTTAAAATGAAAACTGTATATAGTTTTAATTATGAAATTAGTTCAGTCTGGTTCTAGTTTGGGATTGAGTGGAAATAGCACAGACAATATTTTGCAATGAACACGATAAATCTAAAAATATAGAATACAGCTAAGCTGAGAGAAATATTAATATATCTAATATGAAATAGTTTAAAATATCCTTACACTGTTTTTAAATAAGCGATAATATAAAAAACAAATATCTTTACTTTTTTTGTTTATGGGGATGAGTGAAGAAGAAAGGAAGATACTTGAGACAACGACAGCTGCTGCTGATGACTATGCATTGAAAGCAAAAATTCATAGGAAAATTTCCTTTATCATGACATCAAAATAATTTGAGGAAAAGTGAAAAGGACAAAGTTGCTGAACTTGGAGATCTTGAAAAACTGCTTGATGACAAAGCTACAAGAACTAAAAAATTCACTCTAATATATTTTGGACTTTGTAAATAGTGTAGTGTAGACAAGAGTAAAATAAACTTTGTTCAGTGACTATATTATTCTAATGCCCAGATGTAGGATGTTTAGTATTAATGGGAAAGATATCAATGATCATACTATTGACATCATGTTTTATTTTTGTTGTTTTAAAATAAATTTGCAAGAAATGTTCCTCGTATGGAGTAATAGAAAGTATTAACTTGTGTTTACATACAGTTTCATTTATGTATCCTTTAAAATTAATGTAATAATGCACCTTGAAAAACGTGATTTTGAACCTTGATAAACCTTGAAAAAACCTTGAAAATTTTGAAAGAAATATGCTCCAAAATCTGGTGTACATCAACTACTGAGAATTGACATAGTAGGTACCAGTGCCACAATTAAAGCCGAGTCCAATCATGTCTGACTTCTATCTCTGCAAGGAGATGACCTTATTGTTCTCTTGTTGCTAAAACAGTTCTGAAAGACATGATATTCTGTGTTATGTAGGGCCAGAATTGCAATGCACTTTTTTGTGTACTCCTAACATATTAAGTATTATTTGAGAAAAAAATAGATTATTTTCAAGCTGCAGCTAAATTTCCATGGTCCAAAGCATATTACAAAATATTACAAGATCAGATTCTTTACACTGACAAATAATTTTCACCCCTTACAAGTTATGACATTGTTCTTGACAAGGCAGAAATAGACAGCTACCATTGATGTAATGACATCATCACTGGTGGTTCATCTGATTGTGTAATTTTTATTTGAATGAAATGAAATAAGGGCAAATAGTTATTAAAGAGCTTTAGAGCTGTATTTTTGGATCAAGTCTACATTAGTGGGAATTTATATGAAGCATCTAGTGGCAGCATCAGCATTTTAAGGTTTTGGTTAAAGTTTCTCAATAGCATATATTATTTCCTAAACCACTTGTTAGAGTTTCATCAAACTTGGCATGCTTGATTATAAAGCTAAGAAATTTCATTCTGCAATATGCCTACTTGCCTCTTTGACCCTGGGATCAAGGTCACAATTATATTTGCTTTATCTTTGGTTAGGGTTTTTTTCATTTGCTTATACATCCTAATCCCTTGATGGATTTTGTTAATGCTGGAAATTTTTAATTATTTTGAAGCTATGATAGTTCATTCTGTAACATGTTTACTTGCAACTTTGACCTTAGTTCAAGGTCACAGCCATAATATTTGCATCAAGGTTTTGGTTAAAGTTTTGTCATTTGTTTCCATTTCCAAAACACTTTGATTCATATTTTGGATGAAGGATTATAATTTTGTTATGGTTTTAGCAAAGGTTTTCATTTGCTTATATTTCCTAAACCCTTTAATAGATTTCTTCATCTTTGGGATGAAGCATTATGAAGTTATAACAATTCATTCTGCCTCCTGCTTACTCAACCTTTTGACACAGAGGCTGGGGTCAGACATTTTAAAGCAGTGGGCCCACCATGCTTTATCTGGCCTTTTAATTAATTGCATCCATATTTTTTTGAAAGTTGGCGGAAAATTGTACCCATAATACTGTGAATTGACCTTTAAGATTCATTTCATCACAAAATTTTGAAATTAATACATTTCATACTACCTTACCAGATCACTCTGGTTTGGTCAAATATTCATTTTGAATTCAGAAGACTTTGGAAAATATGTTGTTAAATTTAAAGCAGTTTTTAATGATTCTTCATTAGCTTCCAGTGTAAGAGATGTATCATTTGTATAATGTAATAGCAGATACTCTGTATTGCTTATCTAGACCTTTCTCATCTTGATTCACTCTAATAAAATTGCTTGTATTGCAACACATAGAATAAAATATATGGGGTAGAAAGGATCACTGTGAAAACTATGTTAACTGAACCATGACAAAGTATGGTCATTTACTGCATCAGATGACATAATATTTGCATGAATGATTGAACACCATTATAAAATTGATCTGCCAAATTTTGAATAAATGTAAAACTCCATGATTAAAAGGTCAAGCTGAGGAGTTAAATGCTTTATTATTAAAAATCTATTAATAGCAATGCAGGAATTTGATTCTTTCCTATATAATTCATCACATTGTTCAAATCTGTAATAAGCCAGCCTGGTCATTATTTATTGGTTTAGATTATAGCTGTTTCAAGCTAATTGCAATAAACACAGATGCAATTTTGTATGATACATTCAATATTTAAAAATATTAAAATCCAGGTGTTTAATTACTGTTTCAGTTTATCTGTTTGTTTTTCTTTTTTTTGAAAAATGTTCACTTAAATTATACCATGATTTATCTGAGGTGACTAAAAGTGCCCCATATCCTTCCAGAAAATTGTATAGAACCATGAAGACACTGGCCTGCTTTTCACAAACACACCTTAAGTCAAGACTGAAACTTAGGTTTCAAATCCATTGATCTAGTGATTGGCTGAAATTTAAGTCAGACTGAAAACTGACGAATCAGATGTCTTAAGTCTTGAATTAATCTTAAGATTCATGTTGGTGAAATTGGACAAGGACTGGTATTATTTGGCATAGTTTTAAGGACTTTTAGGACCTTGTAATGTGTAATTAAACCTGGTAATGTAAATTTTTCATTATCATTTAATTTGGAATATCGCTGTATGGAACACTGTCTCTTTGAGTATAATTCTTCATAAACCTCTGCATTTCCTTAACTTTATATTCTTATTTGGATTCAGACCCTGAAACAGGTAATTTTACCAAATCTGCATTTCATTGGCACATCATATGCATCTGATATGCATTCAGAATTCACTTTGTTCATGTCAATTTACATTCAATTCACAACTACATTTCAGTTATCATCCCCCTTCTGTTTTGTTTATAATTTCAAAAATGCATTTTGATTTAGTGTTATCAGTTCCATTCCTAACTTACTTTCAGTTTTGTTCATTTGGAATGAAATGAACATACATTTATCAAAGTAGGGCTTTTCCATTTTGAAGAGTGCTAAAAGGGAGAGAACTGTTGTAAATGCATAAAATACCCATTTTGTATGTTTTAAAAAAATGTAGCTGTAACTATAATAAATGTAAAAATAGGATTGTAAAGTATTTGTCTGCAGATTTTATATCTTATATTGTTTCCCCCAAATGAAAATGTTATGAATACAACCATTGGTGGTGATGTCATCAAATTGTTGGCAATTGTTTTGTCTGCCATAACAAGAACAATCTCTGTGAGGGAGATCTTTTTCTCATCCATGATATTGTCTCTCAAACAACAGTTTACACAGTCACGAAGAATGGTCTTGTGCCTCATATATACCATTGATGTCATTTAGATCACATCATATTGGTATATACATGTATTTGGTAATAATACAGGTACTGTATTGTTGACTTCACAGGACATATGTAATCATATCTTTCACTGAGGTGTAATAAAATTATCTTGCCCAGATAACTTGTTTAAAAATATTCCTGTCTAGTGGGTGAGGAATAAGCTTTATGTATTTGATGATTTTCTTGTTCATGAAGATTGACCAGAACACTCCAAGATAGCACAGAGCAAAAGCTGAAAACAAACATCCTCTTAAAAAATGGAGCTATTGTCATTATGGAATTATTAAATTTCATCTCTCTTGGGGTTACATAATATATGGAGGGGAGTTTAATTCATTTCATATACAAGTAATATAATCTTATTACTGTGATTTTAAATTATTTTCCTGCCTATAACTTTTAATGGTTTAGCAAAAAATTACATTTGTTCCATAACTTCATCTCATGTTTTGGTAGAAGGGCTGCTATTATTTCCACAGAAAGATCATTGTTTGTTGGCTCTTTTAATTTGTGGTTTGTAGCTATGACAAAATTCATGAAAATTGGTACATGTACTCAATAAAATGTTATGAATTCATAGTATGTACACTCTTGACTTGAACCATGGTGTACTAAAGACCAAATGAAATCAATACAGTAATACTTTGCATGCACTTTATGTTTCATTTGCAGGAGTGATTTCACCCAATCTATAGAAACTCCATGTAGGAACCACCCCCACTTTGGCATAACCACAGGGTTCCAGTTAGACAGTGAAGAAAGGTCAACACTCGGATACAGAGAGAAGTTGCTGAAATACTACCTTGATAAGAGAGAAACAGAATTCACAAGGGCAACAACTTTTAGGTAATGTTCTTAATTTTAACTTATATAATTAACTTGAATTTATATATGTAACTCATTTAGGATGCATTAATCCATGGTTGCATGTGTCACTAGACACAAAATGCAATGTGGGTTGTAACTCTAGTTCTTAACCACTTGTCTGTATCAGCAGTTGAACAGTCATGATCTTAAATCTGGTGTCACTTGTCTTCCAACTCAAGGTGAAGGTGGAGTCAAACTTGGTTGCCTAAAAGTCCTGGTTTGAATCCAGTAGTTAGTTATTAACCATGTGACCTGTTTTGAATTGGCTGAAATTGCCAGCAGGGGATGACAATGAATAGGACAGATATCCTAGTATAACTGCTTTAGTTCCAGCTGAAGTCACCAAGAGAAGTGAGATTTTAAGGTAGTTGGTACTGTAAACTAGGATTGGGCCTGTCCTTCATTAAACTTTTTTCCATTTCAAATTTAAAAAAAAAAAACAAGAAAAAAACATCCTTACTCAATAGGTCATCTTGATACATTTTGAGTAATATTTAGAAGTCTGGAGTTAACATGCATTTCTTCCGATTTTGACAGAAAGTCATTATGAATGGGTCAGGAGGTCCTGGGGTCTCATTCCTCTGTAGTCACCCATTTTATTTCCTTGAGGTTGAATTTTAATCATAAATTGACAATCATTTTAGAGATGGTTGAAGGCATTAATAATGTGGTCAGAAGTACTCTTTAACTTTTAAGTTGGTGACAGAAAATAACAATGTACAGACATAAATGAATACATCTGATGTTTACATCCATATATAAGTATCCCATTGAATCCCATTTAAAATTCACATAAGAAAGGCTTATTACAGTCATGCCTATAGTTGGATCACTTACTTAACAATTTCTGAATGTAAACAATGAAGTCAGTTGGAAATTTACGTAATTAATTTGTTCATTTGTTTGCCAAGAACAACTGGGAATTAATGGATTTTAAACAAATTTGGTGCACATCTTTGTATTGATAAAACTTTAAAAGAGTTCAATTTGCAATTTGCAGCCTTCTTTGTCATCATTTACATGAGTTTTGGCCCCTGATTCACTATCCTTCTAACTTTTTTTCTGCAGCTTAACATTACCAAGGATCCTTGAATTTCATTCATATTTGGCCTGCAATTCTATATTGATTTGACCTTGGATTGCATTGATCTTCAGCGCTTCACAACTGCATTTTCAGGAGTTACAGCTCTCTGATTGTCTGATCACTCAACTTTGGTTTTCACAGCATAATTTTACCAAGGTTTTTTGAATTTCAGCTCAATTTGACATGCAACTTTGAATCCTAGAATGATTTCAATTTCCATCGTTTTGTGATATCATTTGCATTTGTTGAGAAGACTTTGCATGTATTAAATGTTCAGTGTTCCACCTTATCATTTAGAGGGATTATGCTCCCTGATTGCCTGACCCCCCAGAATCGAGTTTCTACAGTCAAGTTTGGCATGTAGGTCTCTACTGAAGAGACCTTAAATGAGTTTGGTTCTAACATTCCATGACTTAATTTGCAGAAGTTATGCCTCCTGATTGCCCAACCCCTAATTTTAGTTTTCACAGCATAACTTTACCATGGTTTGTTGATTTCAGTTAGATTTGGCTTGTGGCTTTCCATTGGTGAGGTCTTAAATGAGTGATTTCCATCATTCACAGACATACTTATACAGCAGTTATCCTCCCAGTTTACCCAGTCTTTTGTCTTTAGTTCTGCAACATAAATTGAAAATTATTGTTGTATTTCAACCAAATTCAGCATATAGCTGTGTATTGATGAGACCTTAATGATTTCAATTTCCAGAACTCCACATCATTTAGAGGAGTTGTGGATCCTAAATACATATTCTCTTTTGAAACACAGCCAAACTTTAGTGGACTGGGCCCTTTGCAATGCACTGATCACTAATATCTTTAGTTTAAGCATTCTACCTTAAACAAGTCTATTTTCAAATTTGCTTCATTTAGTTCATTAGTTAAGGTTTTTACCTAACATGAACTGACAAATTATTTTCATGGCTGAGCAGTTTTATTTTGAATCTTGCCATAGAAGGAAGCTTTGGTAGCTCACTGGTTAGCATGTCAGACTTTCATTCCAAGGATTGTGAGTTAAATCCTATTCAGATTAGCCCATTCAGCTGCCATAGTGCGTGTCAAGGCAAGCCACTTTACTGCCATAGTGTGTATCAAGGCAAGACACTTTGCTACCATAATGTGTGTCAAGGCAAGACACTTTACTGCCATTGCAACAGCACTGTATAATCCTTCAAATGTTGTTGTCCCATCAGAAACCAATTAACCGACCAAATAAACAGTGATGCATAAGTATGGTCATATTAGCCGTGAGTTAGTGTTTGGAAAGACTTTAATCCTGATCAGTTTTTAATCATTGGAATCATAAATCACTTTCTATTCAGTTTATTATTATATATATTAACTATTGCTTTGATTCAAAGTAATTCCAAAAAGGTTGCTTTTGTGTTACAACAGTCCTACAATCAGTAATTAACAGGATTTGCATAAATGTTTTTAAAAAGTTTTATGATTAAAATACATCAATTAAGCAAATGTATTGAATAGGATTCACAGAATTTAAAAACAAATTGTGATTAAAATACATCATCTAGCAATGCTTAAGCTAAAAGCTTAATTTTGTTGTGTGGGACACATTGTATGATAGAGATATATTAGCGAAGGATTATTGTCTTACCTTGCAAAGTGACAGCATCATTGGCATTAAGGATTATTTACTTTGGTTTTGTGTTCAAGTTTTGCAAGTCAGATTCAGAGTAGGATGGAAGTGGTTACATCCCAGCTTTTGGTTCCATGGAATGTTTATTTTGATTCTGATGTCAAGTTCATTATTTTTGTTTCTGTTTACTGAATTAATAAAATGCACTCAGTTGGATGTTGTGTTGCATGTTAGTGATAATGATGCAGTTTGATAAGATGTATTAAGTATAAACTAGTGTGGGATGGTATATGCTGTCAGTCTCCAAACAATCAAGTAGGTGCATCCTTTACGTTTGCTGAAAATATTCTTTAGCAAATTCAGATTGATAACTACAAACTGTAACAACATAAGATTATGCTCAGTTGTTTAAAGGTCACCAGCCATACTCCAACATTTTTCTTGTTACAGCAGATTTGCATTTCATGTTTAAAAGTAGTTATACTCACACAAAAAGAACAAAAAAATTGTCAAGTGTAAAGAAGAAATAATAATTTAAGTAGTCAAAATAGAAGTATACAACAGTTGTTATTTCCCCTTAGCTAAGATTTCCCACCTATAGTGGATGCCAACTGGAAATGACATACATTTATCCCCACAAAACGAAGTACATGCTTCTTGTTGTAGAAAAATTAAACACTATAAACTATGGATAGGGAACATTTAGATGAAACTACCAAAAACTAATTTACTATTCAGCCTTATATCGATATGTGTGCACGACACACTAGATTGTGTGACTTTCAAAACTGTTCTATTGTTTCAATTTATTTTGAAAATTCCTGTTAATACAGGTAAAAAGGAATCAATGCTTGCTTCCCTATGTTGGCCGACTTTATAAAACAAAAATGAAATCGGCACACTTAAAAGAATCCAAAGGAACCAAACTTGGCTTCCTTATGTTGGCCGACTTCATAAGAAAAAATCGGCACACTTAAAAGATACAAAGTCAGTTTCCAGGGTTGGTTTGCTTTGTAATAAAATAACCTTTGTATTTGATATCCTGTTGGTAAGTTTAAGTAAGGAGTTTATTGCTCCCTGCCAGTTATGTTTATTCATCACCCGGGCTTCTATTTGTTTGCCATAATTATGTAATCGTAATTGATGTTTGCAGGGCAAATAGTATACACAACAATAACTTGCTTTAATAATACTTTTGTAACCCATGCTAGCAAAAAGATTATCATTTGCACTCACAGTGAATGTATTTTAAAATAATGATTTTTATTTGCAAGATACTGTTGTATAGTTAACCTGGATACAATACTATCTTGGTCAGTTTGCACCTTGTAACTTATCATGCATGAATGGCAGGTGCCTTCAAGCAATTGGGTGATATTTTCATCTCTTTTGCGATCTTGTTATCTGACATAAGTGATACACACTATAGTAAGGATGCATATGCAAGCAGACATCCGCTGCATATACAGAGTTTGTGGATATATTTTTTCTTTAATAAATTTTGCATGATGTAAAAAGAAGGAGTAAATGATAACAATGCAAGGTTAGTTTCTTTAATTTTATTTTCAAATAAGTGTTTATCAATTTTATTGTACGTGGGGCACAAATTCAACACAAAATTATTTCCATTTTGATTTGTATGGAATAATGGAGCAAATATGATTGATGATATTAACTAGTAATGACAAGCTTTCAGTTTATGTGCGCACACACTAAGACAACTTGAAAAATAAAAATAAATAATAAAATTAACTGGTAGGAGCTTCATATTGCAACAACTAAACACTGACAAAATGCTCAACATTATTCTCTCTCTCTCACTCTTTCATGTGTAATCGAGTGTGTATTATATGCAGCAGTGTTAAAACCTGAAGCCTAAAATTAAATATATTTGTTATAATATCTCATGTACACTATCCATAGGAACATGTATGTATTCTGTAGAATATTATCTGTTAAGTATTATTGTTTTATAAATCAATATTGATAATTTGATTGGAAGGCTTAAATTGAGAATGTCATGCAGATACATATATTTTTTAGCATAAAAAATGTATATATTTTAATTAGAACGAGCAAGATATGTCTGTTTGTGTTTCCTGTCATATATGTACGTTACGAAGTATGATATAGAATATCAAGATAGTTTATTTTGTTTAAATTTAGTTTTTTTCCTAAAGCCTATTCTTAAGACCTATCTTACGTAGTATCTACTTGTTTGAAGAAAAAGAACTTGTTCAAACTACTGTTGGACCAAATTAGCTTTTGAGTTGGGTCGAATTGTCTTAATTTCGGCCCAATTTGAGCCGAATTGTCTTGGGCCGAATTGTCTTTGAGCCAAATTGACTATAATCTGGCATAAATGATACAACTTTCCCATCCCTCACCCTATTCGATCCTACAGCTTCAATCCATTTTTTTTCTGGTAAACAGGGTCTTTTGGTACCACGATCAGAGCACGCCTCTCCCCTGCTCTCTACCCTACACAGGCTATCCATACGATCCAGAATTAAACACAAAATTTGTTCTCTGTGCTACGTTTCAATGACGGGCTCCAGTCCAACATACCTATCTGACCTCACCCATGTGTACACACCTGCAAGATACTTACACTCCTCTTCTGACACTCGTATTCTCATTATTCCCACTATGAAAATGAAATCATATGGACAACGCTGTTTTGCATACCAGGGCCCAGCAATGTGGAACGAATTTCCCACTGCACTTAGACACAAAGACACAGTGATCTCATTCAAGAGCGCTCATAAAACTTACCTATTTCAACTGCAAGAACAGACTTAAAGACCTAATAATGTATCCGTATAATGTATCCTTACCTTAAATATTTACAGCATGTTTTCTGTTTCTAATTTCGTGGTGTTTGTTTTTATTTTTGTAATCATATCATTATATATGTTTTTTAAGTGTTGTCAGATGTTGTAAAGCGCTTAGAGCTTCTAAAGATTAGGTGCTACACAAAGTCCTCATTATTATTATTATTATTATTATTGTCCCATCATCACTCTTTTGGTTACATCCATATGCAACACAGTGCACCATATTTGCTGTACAAAAGCACGATCATAAGATGTATCACATAGACATTTACATGGGGAAATTAAACACTTGAATGGCTAGGTTGAATAGAAGGGATAAATGTACATCATAGCCATTTTTGGCACGCTGAAACTACTGATTGTTTATGGGGATTGCAGAATAATTTTTTCATTTAAAAAGCGGATTTTTAAGTCTAATTAGACATTTTTATGGTGTGCATACATAACAAATGTGTTTTGTTTATGACTATAATAATATCACACCTTTGTACAATATAACTATTAGGTGGCCAGTGACCTTTTAGAGGTCAGATTTTTCTTCAGGTCTAAGTAGTCTGACTGGTCAATGGCTGATCACCAGTTAGTGTTCACCAGTCACTGGTCAAAGGAACCACATTGGTATTGTGATAGGGATAGGGTCAAGACTCCCCTCCCCATCTTGCCTAGTTGGAGATTAGTATTTCATTGTACATATACACATTGGGGTAAGGGATCATATTGGCATCCCCCCTGCCCCCAATAACTCTCCAAATCCCTACAGGATATGGGGTCATTCCTTCAGGAAAATGACATATCCTTCTCTTTCATACCTCCATGAATTTTAGGGCTCTGACATCAAGGTAGGGTTGATGTTGCCAAAGCCCCAAACCACCCTGTTACATCATGGAGCTGAAGAAGAGGAGAGAGGCAGGCCCTCTTCCTCCAAGCACTCCAAGGAAGATGAGAGGCATCCTAGTCCTCTGATAGAGTATGCATCTGGCAAAAGTGCCATTGCTTCATGAGAGGAGTCTCAGAACAAGGCTTTCCTTACCTGACAGAAAGTCTGTTCAGGAAAGACAAGGTTGTACTCAGTGTGGGCACTGCACCAATCTGTGGCAGACTCTCTGTTGAGACTGTGAAGGAGATGTACGGTAGACATATTTGCAATAAAACTGAACCAAAAGCTCCTATTTTATGCCCTGTAGTTGCAGATCAGCAAGTGTGAGTAATGAATGCCTTCAGCCAGATGCAGGATTACCTGTTTATTTATGCCTTCTCACACTTTAGGATGAATCCAAGTGCTCCAAAAAGTCATGACATACACTGCTCACATCATCTAAGTAGCCCATTTTTGGCTTCATTGTTCATGGTTCAGTGATCTTCTCTACCTGTTGATAAACAGCCCATGATCATTTCATTAGAGTAGGGACTTTCTGTCTCAGCACAAGGGCTGTCTCTTAAACAACAACCCACAGATTTTCCTCATTCATGCCTGGCTTACCTTAATCAATCCTTCCACAAAGACAAGTTTTCGAGCAAAGATGTCAGGTGCATCCTGCAGGCCAGGAGATGCTCCACATCCAAGGTATATGATGCCAAGTGGAAAATCAGTCTTTTGCGACTGATGCTGTAGGAGGCATATTCATCCTACCTGTCCTTCTCTGAATGCAATTGCTGATTTTCTTCTCTTTCCTTTTTGAAGAGCAACAATGCTCAGTTTCTACTATCAAGGGCAATAACACAACCCTATTTAACACACTAAAGTTTTCTGACAGTTGGGTTATTCGTTTGGATGCTCACATTGATTTTCTTATAAGCATTTTTGAGCTGCGAAGACCAGTGTCTCACTCACTTATGCCAAAAGGGAAACTCTATTGGGTGGAATTTCCTTTGAGAATCTTACCCTCAAGACCAGTTTTTTGCTCTTGCTCTTCTTAGCATCGGCAAGATGAAGGAGTGAGTTTCTTGCCCTATCTATCAAACAAGTTTGTCAAATTTTCACAGGCAATTACAAGTCAGTATCTCTTCTTTGCCAGGTAGGTAGCTACTTTCAGAAGCACCACTTCCTACTGGGTTTCCCAGTCTTAGTCATATCTATGCTGAGGATGATCAACATGTTACGGCATTAAATTCCATTAGACCTCTTTTAAAGAAAGAAAGGATAGGAAACTTTTCTTCTCCGTAAAAGGCTATGTTGACTTTTCAGCATCCATTGTTTCTAGGTGAATTGTCAAAACTTTCAAGAGAGTTTATCAGTCACTGGCTTATAGGGATCTTTCAGTATTAAAGCCTATAAGTCCTAACCTTTGCTACCTCATCACCCTGTCTTAGTCATCACTGCAGGATGTTATGAAATCCACGTTCTGGCAATCACATACAACCTCCAACTTCTATCCTCATTCCAGAGAAGAGGCATATATTCTTTAGGACCCATATTTGCAGCACAAAAAGTTGTTGAACTTAAAAGATGCTAATGTACAGTTAATATTGTGGAAATAAGTACAGTACAGTTGAGTATTTCCTTGTTTATACCACTTGTTGAGGCCATCACCGTCCTATTGCATTGGCAAATTCAGCTATGCAGTGCTGACAGATAATGTATTACTGTTCCTAAAATGTAGTGTGGGTGTGTGTGTGTGGGTAAACCTAAATTTAATGCTGTAATACTTACTAGATGGTATTGCCTGATTCCCTCCTACCTCATTCTTATGTCCCATGAGTAGTCTGGACCTGAGAAAGATAAGGACTATGGCATATGTGCTTGGGACTTGGGCAGTAGACTGTGACTATATTATGTTCTGGATTCTTTCCTGAACTCTCTGTGGAAGTTCTTCTGAGGGATGATGAATAGTTAATTTATGGACAAGGGTAATTACACTCTGGAATAGCAAAGCTATGCAATACCAGTTGGTGAGTATTGCATGATTAAAATTTGTTGTATGTTATATTTTCATTACTGTTAAAGGAAAATAATTGTGGAAAATAAAAGATATATAATAAAATAATCATTTACTTCAGATTTTGGTTGCCAGATGGATTTATCAAACCCAGAAACAAAAATATTCAGGGATTTATCAATCACAGACAAAATGATATTGACTTTTGGCATGTGGCTACAGTGAATATTGTTTTTCATGGGTTGAGAAATCCTTGTAGCAACCAAAATTAAATGTCAATAATTGTATAATTAAGCAGGTTGCTTCAGTGTGATAGTATGTATTTTTCATGAGGAAACTCAGACAAGCAGCCAAAGATATCTAACCCAAAACAGTAGCAAGGACCACAATTTGTGAGATTCATCTGTCACATGGGTGAAATACAAATATCACACATTGTGTGGAAGTGACAATGTCATAAACGTATCAATGTTTTGTACACATTTTATATAAAAGTCTCAGAAAGTTGAGTATCTTTAAATTCTGTAATGGCACAGTTAATAAAACATTTGTGATGATTGTTATCTTTCTGTTTGCAGAGTGTTTTGTGGTACCTGGAATGTGAATGGTCAGTCCCCACCCCTAGCTGTGGAGTCTCTGAGGAAATGGCTTGCTGTAGATAAAGATCCTCCAGATATATATGCTATCGGGTGGGTATATTGTAAAATCTGTAAATTGGTTTTAAAAAAGTTTGCATATACCACAAATAAGTGGAAATAGACCTTCAGGTATTTTGATAGCAAAAATAAATGTCAATTTATTGGGTTAAAGGTTTGCATTTCAGAGTTTGACTTGACATGTTTGTGTCAAAGAATAAACAATGTCAAATGTAAAATGCGTTCTTATGATGATATTATGCTCATTGAGAAGGAATCAGTGTTACAAATTATCTTTATCCTGTTATTGCTTTGTCCTCATTGCAGTCTTTATTTTTGATGATCAGTCAATCACCTCCATAGAATTTGCAGTGTAGTCTGGCTGATGAAGGTAAATATCGGAGGCTTATAAATGGTTCTATTATGATTTACTTCACTGTTGATAAGTGTGTATAAAAAATAAGGACATCCAGCCTATCACAAATTTAAAATATAAGCTTGTTTGCTTATATCACGATATTACAATATTTTGTGGCATTGAGTCACGGGAGTTCAAGTTGGTCATTTCATGCATACATGACTAATTATTTGCTAGTTGATTTGTAGGGTTGAAAAGATTGCATTTTTTAAAGTTGGCTGCGGAGTATTATGCAGAATTAAAATTTGTGATTTTTTTTAAAAAAATCCGAGAAATGTGCTAAAATTTAACTGCACCAAAAATTACTGTTGCAGCAGATTTTAGGATTTACCAATCATTACAGAATATAGAAGACTTATTATTGTTTATCTTTTATATCAGAACCATGGTTTCAGATAAAGGTCTATATTTTAGATTGGTATCTTGTATTATCCAACTTTGCTTTAAAGTTTGCCCATGTTAAGGTATACTGTGGTAAACTAGGTTTTGTTGTTGATGTTGACCTATTAACAGATCATTAGGTTTTGATAACATCATGGGCTGAGGTTTTTAAAAACATTATTTCCTTGAAGTAATATTAACATCATTCTCAATAGGAAAACATCTTTTAGGTCATAATTGTTAATTGGCTTTATCTGAACAGTAATCTGAATACTTACTGTATATACTCACTTATAAGTCTAGTCCAGCTGCAGACAACATACCCTATTCCAGGGGTCTCAAACTCAAACCACCTTGAGGGCTGCATGAGGGCATTTTCGATGTCCCAAGGGCCACACCACCTTTGTAATCTCTCATGACACCATGTGACACCCATCATTTTGCGGGCCACAGGATATGGCTTGGTGGGCCGCGTGTTTGAGATCCCTGCCCTATTCTGCCATTGCATAATGTGCTGGTATATCCAAGTCTATGTTTGTTTCTTCTACTAATTTCTCCTTACAATGTGACATGGCAGATCTGGGTGCAGTTGGATTTGACTTCTAAGTGAGTATATTTGGTAGTGCATATGAGTGTCTGTGCCCTCAAGCAATATTATAAGCTCTTTAGGGTTTTCTCGACAAGGTAACAGTCCTTTTAAATCAGTGTTACTTTGAGTCAAGTTACTTTTGTTGATCACAGCACAGTAATGATTCATTCATTTAGACTGAAATCACATTGCTTACCAGTTTTCCTTTTTTTTAAGGAACTGATTCTGCATATAATATATTCATGATTTCTTGCATTGTTTGAGATAAATCTATAAAGTACAGACAATGAGTATATTTTATGCATTTTCAAATTCAGTTTCCCGAAAGGCTTGCTATTTTAAAACAGTATATTTATTTGCATCATATTTATCCCTACCATTATGATGCAGGGAAATCCTGTACAGGTTTTCTTTAAATAAAATATCACCTGACAAGTTGAATGCAACCATTAAAGTAATAACAGTTAAGCATGGCATATCATTACCAATATCTGAAACTGTTTACATATTAAGTAAAATCATTAAAAACTGTTTGTACTTAATTTCATACACAGTGATGTGAAAATTAATTAAAAAAATGGAATTAGCACATGTACTTGCTTTGTAGCTCAGTGGTCCTGGGTTTGATCCTGGTTTGAATATCAAAACTTGAACTCGGGTCTGTTCCAGCAAAACAAACTTGGGGACCCAGAGAAGGATTCTGGTCACTAATCATATTGTAAACATCTGAGTAAGATAATGTGAAAGAAATGAGTTCATGACTTCTCTGAACATTCCTCAAAATAACTTCCCAATCAGTCGATATTGGTCAGGAAGATGAAGATCATCTAATTCCATATATACGAGTTGCTTGGTTCAATTAATTTAAATATGAACTCACTATCTGACACACACATACAGAGTTTAAATATTGTTTGTTTAGTATGGCAACACTAAATAGACAATAGAGAAAGAGTTCTCTTTTGATTTTAATATGATGTCATTGTGGCTGTGGAAAATATATAACTTCCTTCAAAAAGAAGTTAACCCTTAATTCAGTTACACAATTTGTATTCATTTTCTTTACATGATCATATACAGCTAATAAAAGTCTGGACAAAAAAAAATCAAACAAAAAACAGCTCAGCATATTTTCAGATTTGTACTGGTAAAAAAAAGTATGGTTTCTGACTTCTGAGTCTTGAATCTTGAGCTAAGTTTTTATGTTCAAACATTTTTGTGACTATAGGACTATCTTTCATGTTTTGGGAGCTGTGGTAGTTCAGTTGGTAGAGTGTATGACTTTTAATCCATGGGTCACACGAACAATACTTGCCAAGGCCAGCCCTGGTTGGCTTCCTTTGTATATTTTGGGGAAAGGCACTTGACTCCCATTTCCTCAGCAAGATATAGCCAGTAATGTACTGAAAGTGCTGTTAAGCCAACCAATCCACCTTTGGTTCATGCTTTGCTGGAGCATGACAATGATATGCTGGCTTTATCATTTACATTTTAAGCAAGTTCACAGCATGGAGACCAACAGTTAGACAGTTTAAGTATTTTCTATAGGGGTGAAATGCTGACTGATAAATGATTCTGAAGATTTATTGCCTGTACATATTTATCATCAGTCACAATAAATATATGTAAGTGTATGTGTGTGAGTGTGTCCATGTGTAAAATTGAAATTCTAGTTTTGAAGACTAATTCATAAATAACATTTTGTATGAAAGACTCTGTTTCAATTTTAAAATATTCAGTGAATGGGGTTTTTTTTGTATTAAAATGTAATGTACTAGTACTCTTTGTTCTTTAGGATGATAAATACACATCTGACATCACAATAATATCATTCATTTTTCTGCTGCAAATTTTGATAATCAACCATTGTGTTAAGATGTTTTAGGTTGGGACAGTATAGGAATGCTAACATTCTACCCACCATTACTTAATGTGAATGCAGCAAGGTGGAATTTTTGTCTTGTTTATATCAGCTAATGGCAATTATATAGGTATAACATTTCCAGTGGCAATGGTGGCAGGTGTTTTCAGCAATATATAAGACTGCATTAATTAGGAATGATTGCTTGTGACTGGTAGAGTATTTAACCTTTTGAAAATGAATATTGAAGAGTACCCAGTCTCCGATTATACATAATATAATAGCTAATTGAATATTGTTTTAAAAATCATTAAATCTGCACAAGTTGTAGATTGTAGTCTTCTTATCAGATGCATAAAATAAAGTATATATTGGTGATTGAATTTTTTATATGATACAGTTATTGAGATCATATTGGTTTTATGCAACAAAAATTGTGCATGGCCAATTTATGGCAGGTCTTAAGTTGGAATTGATTTCCCAAGGTCTCGTATACTTTGATGTATCATTCTCTTTCACAGGACTCTCACAGCATTCATAGCTGCAATACACTTGGGTAACAGTTGATACCATATCAATCATGTCATTTTAATCTGCAAGTAATTTCCACAACAAAAAATTTTTAAATGTTGTTTAATTTTTGTTCACATTGGGGTTACATCATAGCATGGTTTTACAGGAAAGAACCCAAAACCCATTTTTTGGAGCTTGTTACATGACAGCATTCCAGTCTTTGTTACAGTGAAACCTCTTTAGTACTGAAGTCTCTCTGGAGCAAATGAAACATCAGTTTATAGGATTTTTAGCTGTTGGAGGTTCTCAATTTTCACATCAAAATGAGATGTGATCATGTCTATCCTCTTACATGTGTTATTGTAAACATGTGTTGATAAAAATATCTATCACCAGTAAGCATTTTTTAAAATTCAGTGGTAATAAAATTTTAATAGCATCCTTGTTTCCTTGTTGGGTTTTCTTGCTTTAGTTTATTTGGCATGGCTATGAGCTCTTTAAATATCCTTTGGCTGGAGTACATTATAGTGAAAACATTAGCACTTGGGACCCAACAGATTATTGTTTAAATATTAGTGGAGTTTTGGTTTATGTAACTAAAGTTTACTGAAATTATATTTTGAACTAACATTTTGGAACTAGAAAATGATTTGGTTTCAAGGAGATTTGGTTTCCTGAGATTTTGGTCTTAAAAGGTTTCTCTGTACTAATTTTCCACATTTACTTACGTTGACTTTTCCATGTATATTTAAGTGAACTGCCATTCTAGCATGGATGGTGGAATGTAGTCGGTAAATTAAATATTCTTGCTTCTAGATTTCAAGAACTTGATCTGAGTAGCCAGGCATTAATCTTCACTGAGTCTGTGAAGGAAGATGAGTGGCAGCGGGCTGTACAACCATGTCTGCATCCCAAGGCCAGATATAGAAAGGTAAGTGGCTATTACTCTTTTGGCCCCTAAATTGGACCTGGAATTCATAAACTTTTCCAAATAAAAGATTAAAACTTTTTCTAGAAACTAGTGTTAGAAAATAAAATGGTACACTAGCTAAAGGTTTCACTCATTTTTATAAGTTATTTTAAGTGTCATTAATATATTTATATGCCATATAGCCAAAATATATAACAGTAGAAACATTTTGGCAGTTTAGAGAGAGGCTGTAAAAATAGTCGTAAGAATTTAGCCTCTTAAATGTTAAAAAGTCCAGAATTTGTATGAACCTGTCTTGATTTGATAAAATGTAACTAACCTAGTAAATATCCCATTTCAAAATTAAATTGCCAAATTTGATGTACACAAAAATTACCTTATCATATTTTCCTCTTTATGATGATGACTTGTGTGGTATTGGAGTATTTAAGCATTTGAAAACTTTATATTTTTAAACAATTAACTGTCCAGGCAATACAAAATGACTTAAAAATTATAGGTTGGGGCGCATATTTGTGCATTACTCTTAGCTGAATATCTGTCTCCAGGAAAGGGTCATAACACAGAAATGTAAAGGGAAAAGTTCCCTGTTACTGAGTGCCCATAAAAACTTAATTGAATGAATATTTAAAATTAATCAAATTTGCACAGGTTGATGATCATGGACACCTCATTTGAAATACACAAGAAATGGGCATCTTAGTGAGTGAATTTATTCAATATACAAGAAAGGGGTATGTTAGTGAGTGAATTTATGCAATACACAAGAAAGGGATATGTTAGTGAATTTATTCAATACACCAAAGAGGTATGTTAATGAGTGAATTTATGCAATGCACAAGAAGGGGATATGTTACAGAATGAATGTATTCAATACACAAAAATGGTGTCAGTAGTGAATGAATTTATTCAGTACATCACAGTTATTGAGGTCAAGTTGGTTTCTGCAAGATAAACACCATGGTGCTGATTTATGGCAGGTTATAAATTGCTCAAGATTTTACAAGGTTATCACTCCTTTTTATTGACTGTATCATTTTCTTTTACAAGACTGTTATTGCAGCTTTTAATATTGTATTAGAAGTGTTTATTTTCATCATGTAATAAAATGCCAAAGTTGCACCCAGCCATTTTATATTCAACCTGTCCTTAGATTTGTAATGCTGCAGTACTGTAATAGGTAAAAACTGTCGTCGCATTAATAATGTCCTAACGTAATACTCATGTTATTTTGAGCTGTACAGTTAGTACTAATTTTGTAAAATCAGACTGCCTTAAAGTTATGTGTAAATTCTTATTCTCAATGTTAAAAGTTTTATGAATTCTAGGACCATTTTCAGATAAATTAGTTTGTGTCTGTCATAATTTATTGTAAAGTTAATCAGAGAAACTTGTGTGAGATTAATTATAAATTATTCACATATCAAGAAAATAAAGTTATATTAGTAATGATTTGTTTACTAGTCAACATGGCCTAGTGATTAGAGCGTCCCCCTTGGATGCGGGAGGTTGTGGGTTTGAACCCTTGCCTAGTCATACCAGAGACTTATAAAAATGGTACTAACTACTGTCTCACTGCCTAGTGAGGCATCTGTTAGTACCATTTTTATAAGTCTTTGGTATGACTTTGCCGGAGCTCAAACCCGTGACCTCCTGCATTAAGAGGTTAGTGATAGGACTGGTCGGTCTGGTGTCAGGATAATGGCTGGGTGGGACATGATGCTACATGTCTGCGGCATGGTGCCTAATGCTAGACATCACTATAAACTGTAACACTGAGGACATCATTGCGATATGACTGAAATTTTTTTTAAACCTATGTTAAAAATCCAAATCACACACACACTTTACTAGTCAACAAATTTAATAGAAATTTTTTAGGAGTTGTCATTGAGGCTAATACAATCTGTGTCCATGTTATCATTGCACATCTCTATTGATGAGACTTTGAATAAGTTGGATTTCCAGCATTCTATGCCATCACTTGGATGATTGTGTCCCCAGAATGCCATCATTTAGAGGATTATGTCCCCAAAATGCCATCATTTGGAGGATTGTGTCCCCAGAATGTCATCATCTCCAAACTTCGGCTTTCCAACAGAAGTTCTTCAATTTAAGGCTTTGCTGAGATAGAGAACAAAAAGTAAAGATTGCAAGCAGGATTCTTCTGTTGCTTGGATGAGCAATGAAGCTTCCATTCTTGGGGCAACAATATTTGTCTTCTGGTCTTTTTGCCAAGCAGAAGATGGATTATGTAACATCATGGGAGTCATTTACCTGTCTTTATGTCAGCCTTTGTATTGATTATTTTTCTCACAAATTATTCCTCAATTTAGAAAGGAGGGCAACTGTAAAGTATTAATTTTATTTGTATTTAAATTTCCTTAACATCATTGACTTGCATTAATTGCAACCATGGACATCATGTTGAACATTATGAAGTGATTAAAGTGTTTTACCCACCTAGGATGCTGTCAAGAGCAATACAGTTTTAAAAAAAATGATATGTCAAACAATTAAAGACAGTGCAGATTTCTGCATCATTTGGGTGATAAAGACCTGTGATGATTTTGATTTATTTACAGCTACATCAAGAAGATTTATGGCATACATTGTGAATTATTAACAAATAACATGGTGAATTTGGGTTAGTAATTTATTCATTTATATATACTAGTCTATGGTCCTAAAATAAGTGACAGAAAATAGTGAAAGACAACAAGCTTTGTAAAATTTAACAAAAAATTTATTTCCCTAGAATACAGTATAAAAAGAGAAAAAAGAACTTACGGTATTGTGAATTAAATCCCAATATAATCCAAGAATTAGATCAGACACAAGTCCTAGTAATTTAAAGTCCTGAATACAGCTCAGTACAAGTCTTGGAGAAATCCAAAAGCTGAAGGCGATGACGTGTCTGTTAAAGCTTATAAAGTGTTGATGTATCAACAGTCTTTTCTTGACTCACATTAATATAATTCCAGGTTTGAATTTAGTATAAATTCCAATGAATATATTTATCCAAGAATTTTATGAGAGCATTTATGTATTTCCAGAGAAAATAATCACATGAATTCAATAATTTGAAGACAAAGATTCCAGCCTGAAATAACAAAAATACTGGGAAAAACATGCAACTTGTTTCTTCTAAAACTTAAAGCATGAATGACCAAGTCCTCACAATTACAAGATTATATAGTTCTCTACTTGACCTCAGGTCACAATTAAAATTTTCGAAAAAAGCCCATTACCTAATGGAAAATAACTTTCTACAATGATCCTGATATTTACAAAACAATAACCTGGATTATGTATAATTCACTTGGGAAATTCCAAAACTTTGACCCAAATAAACATATTTACTTCTTCAATTAATAATAATACTTACTTTAAACCCATACATATAGAGAATAATTTAGCTATGTATTAGTAGTTAAAAATGAATAAAATAAAAAAGGTCAGTTTGGGTCAAGCAGAAATGAACTCAATTTTGGACAAGGTCAAGTCCAACATACAATGTTATATTACAATAGCTGGTAATGAAATAAAAAAATAAAAATAAAAAATAAAAACTAACAAATAATTTAGTTAAACATACATAACATATAGTCAGTAAGATAAATCTGTGGCATAAATTGTTTACAGCAAAATGACTTTAAGTTACCAGTTGTGTTGCATGGATCTTGAATATGATGGAATATGGGGCTGCTTTCAGTGAGGCAAGCATTAGGTAGCTTTATGCTTACAATTATACTGTATGAACTGGCAGTGAACAATGCTTTGTGGCAAAAGGTAATAGTCAGTTGATGTAGCTTATCATGAGCAATGCATGTGGACTTTGACTTGCAAAAGAATTTGTCAACTTGGATATAATAGGAAATAAGGAATCTGGAAACTCATAAACATTGGTACATATTGCAACTCACTTATATTTCTGATGCATTAAAGAGCTAGCTTATAACAGAAGTTCTCATGGCCAGTAAAATGAGGTTATCAACTGTGAATATTATTAACAGTAGGAATAAATACTTGCCATCATTAATTCAGTGTTGTTTGCATTTAAAAATTGTTACTTTTCTTGCGGTCTAAATAATTTGCATACAAATGAAGATTATCATTTTTCTGCAATATATTGTTAGGAAAATTAATTTTTCTATGTACCCAGCACATTCAGTGCCAGATAGAATTGGGTTAAATGCATTATACAGTTGCTTGCAAATAAATAACACTTACATGATAATGTTTTTGATTTTTTCATGGACAAATAATGAAGACTGGTTTCAGTTGTGGTGTTTGTTTTTTCATTTTGTTCCTGCACATATTCAGTTATTGAAGATAAGTGTGCACAAAGATCTTGTTAATATTGTGTTAGACATGTATTTCCAACAAGTTATCTATTTTCTGTAAGGATGTCATTCACATTTTCATTCTTGTGTCCACCGAGTCAAAACAATGGCAACAGTGAAATAGTCAGTGGATCTCAGTCCTGCAAATGTGATGGCCTTTACATGGGAAAGAAAGTTTCATTTTGCTCATAATCTAGTATGTATTGAAAGTTAAAAAAAGTAAATAATGTGGCCCTCTTTTCATACTTTTTGAAAACTTGAAATCACTTATAAGGATGATAGAAAATTTTCACCATATGATGAAAATATGATGATCACTTGGAGAAATAAAAGTTAGCCATTGACACTCTCAGCAAATAGAAAGATTTAAAAAGTTAGGTGTGCCAGAGGAACTTAGGTTATAATTATAGGGTAATTAAAGTGGTTTCTGGGTCTGACAGTCATCAATTCAATCACCCATTTCTTTGTATGGGTAAAGTATTCTTTAGTTTCAACTTTATTTTTCATTTGGCTCAGAAAACATACTTGGTATCCAGAAATCTTTATGTACTATTCAAAATTTGTGACAAATTTTAAAATTATTGTGTCTCAAAAATTGGAGGATCAGGATATTTAGATTAATTATGATATCTTTGTAATCTCACCAGCAACATTAACAATGATTTAAAGAATCAGAGTTTATTAGATCCAAGTTTTTTATAAATGTAAATACAGTCTGAATGGAGGCAAACAGTACACAGATTTGATATGTATTTTCTTTGTTATTGTGAGTAGAGTTCAAGTTTTTCATGAGTACTTGTGTGATATTTTCTTAGGTTTTTAAACTTATATTTTTCATGAAGATTTTTTTTTTTCAGGTTAAATCCATTCGTCTTGTAGGAGTATTATTAATAGTGTTTATCAAGACAGAACATGTGGAAGATGTCAGTTTGATTGACACAGACAGTGTGCCAACAGGAATACTTGGCCTTATGGTAAGCATACCACATTTGCTTGTGTCTGATGTGCACCCAACTGTATACAGCATAGACCTAGATCTTCTGATGAATATTGCACCAGCAGATCAATGTCTGTGCTATTGTACTTCTTATTTCAAGGGAACAGCATAGACCCTAGTCTCATTCAACAAGACTTTTGTGAGGCTTCATGCCTTGAGATCTTAGCCATGCTAGGGTCTGATAAAATAATTCATAGATTGCTGTTTCCAATAGAAGACATTTTGATCGAAATTTGTTGCAGCAGAATTACAGAGACATTTCTTGCTCTGATCTCAGAATTCACCTGGACATTCTTTTTTGCAGTTATTCAAGCCAAAATTTTGTTGGAAGCATTAAAGGATGTCATTAAACATTACTTTTGTGAATAGATACCAATGCAGGTGGCATGTCCCAATCAGTCACTGAAACTGTCCATGTTTATGCAGAACATGATGTCATCTGACCATTACAGTGACATGTTACATCACCATATATTATCAGCCAGTCAAGTGAATAAACATACAGTTAAACCCCTCAAAGCTGAAAACTCCTGGAACCCAAAATAAATTGCAGTTTTAAAAAGTTTTTAGTTTACTGAGGATTTTAATGGGGAAAAAAAAAATCTTTTTCTAAGCTCTTATGTGATAAGAGAGAGAATATAATTATGAGAGCAATAGTGTCTCTATGTGTAAGAGTGGACAAAATTAAGAAAGCTGTTTTTTTAACACTAGAATTTAATCAAGAATTAGCTGAACAATATATGTTTCTTCCGAAAATCACATCCTGTCGTATAAATAGAGTTGTTCAACATAGAAATACAGTCCTCATCACAAGAAACATCTGAGAAATGAGATACTTTTATAACTTTACCAGAAGTCCATTAGAATTATGAATGATACTCTACAATATTTAAATGTGCCATATAATTTATAATGTTCACAGTTCAAGAGCCTAGCTAGAGGAAGGCATGGAGCATTGTCTGTTTTTTCTTCATTCTTTAAGTAATTTGGCTTGTGTTAATGACTCTGTTTCTTCTTCAAATACATTACCCAATCTTAATACCGTAGGAGAACTACTACTAACTTGGAAATCCAGCCCAAATTAAAACTTGTTAGCTAAAAAGCTAAAAGTTATCTGCTTACCTAGATAACAGTTAGAACAATCTCCCCATGATAATGGGTTTGTCGCCAAATGCAGTGAAATTGTCAGTTACTACTTAAATGCATGCCCAGTAGCACACTCTCTACAGACAGAGAGGCGTCGCAAAATCCATCCAAGCAGTTTGGAAATTTTCTACCTTAAAACAAGTTGGAGGAGTTTCATCTTCAAATGAAAGTATAGTTCATCTATACATTTCTAACTTTTCCATTCTGTCTGTCATTAATAACAGAGTTGCTGACTTCTCAGTGTTATCACTTTGCTGTGTTCACACACTTAGGCACCCTTGGTGCATACCTGCACGGATCACAATGGCGTCCCTTCACATTACTATAACCATATTAATAAGTGCTGGTCTCATATGTGATGTAGAAAACTTGTTTAATATTACTGTATCATCCCTGCAACATCAGGGTACATACAGATAAGTTTTATGTATTATCTTTTATTAGTGTCCACTTCATAGTCATATACATGACACTTTACTGATTTTACCTGTATAGAACATCATTGGTTCTTTCCTACAGGTAACATTGTCTCACAATGGATATTTTGGCATCCACTTTGTAAGTATCAATTAATGCTGAAGTGTCTTTTTTATGTGCAGGTATGGTATGTACTATAGAAAACTCATTCATATTACTGTATAGCTTCCATCATGGTTGGTTATATACAGGTTAAGTTTTCTTTGTGTTTATTCATTGCATCTACTTCATAGTTACTGTAAGCAACACTTCAGTGATTTTACCTGTATAGGTGGTCAAAAATTGGATTTCCTACAGGTTACCTGTTACTAGAATTGACTATTTAACATTCACTACATAAGTATGAATAGCGACACTCTAATTCTCTATCTATACAATGCTACGTCTACCATTTTATCAGTATTTGTCATAGTGTGTAATTCTGCATAGACATGTGCCGCACTACTTCTGTATATATTTTCTGCTCTATTTTGCCTTACAGATTCAGACCATGGATGAGACTAGACTGACAACCCCTCTGTTTTTGTAGTTTTCTCTGGTTGTCAATCTTTCAATATATGTCATACTTGCATATTATGGACAGAAGTCAATGGGCAGCAATTCTTTGGGTACTAAAGGGGAATGCAAAGAAGCATACCATGAGGGACGAAGACATCAGCTTGCACACAAAGGTTCGAAACCAGATCATTAACTGGGGAGCGAGACAGAGAGCAACATCCCAAGTTACCATCTCACATATTAGAATTATGGACCTGCTATGTGGATCAATATCTTATGCCCGATCTCATCCTTAGAACTGGACACCATCATGCCACTCAAGATGACCATGTTTCTTCACAACTGAACTTGGTCATATAATCCTAATCACAATGGGCAATGATCATATATTATCAGCCACCAAAAGAACAAACTTGTCCAGTTTCACGACTCACATTGGTGCCTAAGTACCCAAGAACTCAATTCATGAACCCAGTTATACAGCAGTCTAACCCTGCATACTGCTGCTAGACACTTCCTGCAGATGATGTCCACTTTATACAGGCACTCTCATGGATTATTCTAACCCACATAGTGCAGCTAGGCACTTCCTGTGGATGATAGCCAGTTAATATATTGGCTCTCTCATGGATCAGTCTAAGTAACCTGCATAGTAATTCTAGACACTTCTGGCGTACGATGTCCAACTTGGTACCTCATTTTCCAAGAGATGTCTGTTCACTCATCCTCATGTCTTTGCCAGCCAAAGGGAGCCTCTACTTAGTGACACCTTGGAAGTAATGGGATATAAGTCATAATTTGCTGAAAGTGTAGTGAGCTGCCATCCTCAACATTCTTTTCCAACTACTTCACAGGAAGCTTAAGATACATCAGCTTCTTTACCTGAATCCAAAAATGACAAAAACTGGTGCTTAAGTTCCCTCATTGTTAGATATTACTATGATCCATAATCACTCAGCCTTACAAGCTTGAACTGAAGAAGTTTTCCGCCTACTACTGTTGGAGTTCTGTCCTCATTCCTCTACAACACCTGCCTGGTCAACACATCTGATATCAGGTGATCATTGACCAAGGAAAAATTGCTCTCAATTGGTTTAATAATCTGACAGAGTTACTGTCATCTTTGGCTGTTTTCATCCACAATTACAAGTCCCATGTGATTGCGGATTCTTTTTCTCACAGATGCCTTTTCTCAAATTGTTGTAGGCAGTTTTACAAGGCGCATGCACCAGTTTTCCATTTGGATACCTATCAGTTGATTCATAATGTCCTGACCATGGCATCAATGTTGGATCTAGAATCTATGGCGATTTTTCAATAGGTGGAACACAGCTTAGCTTCTTCCACACCAGATTTCAGTGGACATGCGTGGGTGCCTGTTTATAGATTGGCTCACTTAACATAGAAGCCCACCATACTACAACCATGGCCATAACAGCAGCTGTGAACTTGAAACCAGTGGAACAAGATGCAATGCTTGCTACCTCCAGCTTCTTAAAGACCATCTTAGGCCAAGTAATAATCACAACCGTAATCATCTAATCTCTATAATGATCAGGTTGACAGAATTTGTAACAAGCTAACAAAGATGCCCTCTTGCCATCCCTCATAGTCTCAGCTACAGCAGATGATTTGCAAAGCAATCAATGAACGATCACTGGCAGTGCTTTTGAATTTACAAGCATCAAAAACCAATTCTCACAAATTAAAGTGGAAAAGAGGCAAAGGGTGGGTGATAATTTTCTACTGAGTTTCTCTCCATGGGATCACTGTTATGCCCTCCTTATCACAGATCCTGGTAGAGAAAGGCTCCAATCTTTGCTGGTGAATGGGGAAGATTTGCCATGATGACATATTGACCCGACAAGTGGTTTCTGGGGGACTCATTATCACGTTCAGCACACCTCCTCCTTTGTCCAGAGTTCCTTCAGCTTCAAGCATAGCACTCTTCACTTGGTCATCAACTAAAGCGCATTCAGTCAACTCTTTTATGCCTTTGGGTTCACAATGAAATGCAGCAGCGGGTTCTAAATGACGTCCATTGGTGAGACTATGCAATCAGTGTGGACCTGTAAGAGGTGTGACGTCAGGTCCCCATTCATGTGTGTTCCAGATATCCTATGATTTGCCTTAAAAAACAGCAGCTACAAAATAGCAGGCTAGTTATATTTTGGAGCAAGACGTGCTATTACTGGTTACTTTCCCTCTCATTTTCAGTCTCCTTGTCAACAACGATATCTCTGACCTTGTACCATTCAAGATTTTGGCCATCTAAGTCTGGAACTCAACATTCAAGTATACAGAAGATATCTCCCCCAGGAAAGAGAATTGAATTAGTACAATGGTAGATTCCTTGCCTATACAGAACAATCCTTCCACTAGAGAATTCCTTTGCCTGTGGGAATTGCACAGTGTGACAGTGGCTGTATTAATCTTAGGTCGCCTTCTTGGGCTTCCTGAATGGAGAGAAATCTTTGATCATTGGACCAACTTTCACAATCAGCAGAATATGAGGTTCCATGTAGAAGGTAGGGAAACCTCACTGGACTTGTGTCCGGGATACCTCTGCAAGTACAGCCTCAGGATGGATGTGAACACAGAGGACTGGGGTGGGGTGGCCAGCAAGTCTTGATGCCAGTAGATTGTGGCCCCCTCACGATCGTTATTTACTTAGTCAATGTTCTTGAGATGAAAACCATTCCAAAAGTCTTGTTATTGATGGCTGGAGAACCTACATGTGAGTGGAGTTCTCATTCTGTCTAGCAACTCCACTGTGGTGACTTATCTCGTATGACAAGGCGGAACCATATTCCCAAACCTTTGCATTTTTGTTTGGGGTTTTTTAAAGTGTTGTCCACAATGATAAATCCTCATCCAGTTTTGACATATCCTTGGCTGACTAATATATTAGCAGACTCATTGCCCTGCAAGAACCAACTACATGTAATAACAAACAGAATGGTCCCCTCATCCCCCAGTTTTCACTCAGTACTTGCCCCATGGGATTAACCTATGATGGATTTATAGCAGTAAGGTGGAATGCCAGAATCCCAACCTTAGTCTCAACAGTCCCTTATCCAAAGGCCTGGAAAATCGTGCTCTTTCTGTTTATTGGAATGGCCAGATACCTCAGGTTCTGAAGATGATACAGGAAGAAAAAGAATTGGAGTATGTCTTTATCCTGAATACTCCACTCAAACAGGAAATCTTGGATAAACCTCATCGGTCTCACAACAGAATTGCCTGGAAACTGAGATGTTCCCTCATGTGCTTTAGGCAACCATGACAGCAGGTGTTTCATCCCAGCCCAGAATTTCTGATCCTGCACATTGGGATCTTACTAAAATATGTTGTCAGGAACAAACAGTTCTTGTAACTAGCAGTGGAGAAATCCCTCAAGTGAGATGGCCCTTCCACCATAAAGGCACACAAAGGCAATGGAATATATTCTCACAGTGGTGAGCACAAGAACACTTCATACCATTGTAGGCATCCATACCTCATTAGCTAACTATGGTTCTTCGACGAGAAAACAGTTAGCACCAATCACGATTAAAACCAACCATTCCATGATCACTGGTACACTGTATTATCATGAAAGAGATGATATTGGATAAACCAAAACCTGTTCGATCTTCTATCCATTTGGATTACACTTGTCCAAAGACGTTGGATTCTTGCTCAAGTGGAATCTCTCATGGGTACTAACCTGGCTGAACAAGACACCATTTGAACTGCGCACAAGAGCTTCATTGGTTCACCTCTCATATAAGTCCTGCCTCCTCACTGCATTGTAGAATCAGCAAATGCATGTTCTACTGGATGACCCGTCTGCTTGTATGGGTCAGTCAGTATCATCATGAAGCCCTCTGCTTTCATTGCCAAGCACATGCTACAGATTGTTCTCTACTCTGGACACTTCATCTCAAGGTCATCTCCAAGTTTCAGTTCAAGCTCAGAAATGGTATTTATGGAAGACTGTGCCCTTGCATCGAGTGAGATCACACCTCTACTTGCCATCACAGAGGGAAAAGATGATATATCAACACAGACACTGTGCTTCCTGGATAAAGTGGGTTATTCTTTCCACATTTCAAAAATAAGCCCACACCAATAAAGTTGCTTTGCATCTTGGCTCACAAAGTTAGATGGTCTCTCTATGGTAAGGAGATATATATTCTTCTGCCTGTCACCTATACTCCTAAGTTATTATAAGCAGGTAACATATTTGAAGATTAAACCATTTTTTATTTCTAATAAAGAACATATTTTACTAGAGTCTTTGCACCTTACAAAAGAGACAGCTTCTTGGGTGAATTGTTAATAACTAAGTGGAGACCTACTACTACCTGATCATAATACACATTCACCCTCCCAGCCGCTGTTCAGCTCCATCTATATAGAGCATGCCCTCCGCTCCGTTAGTAACTGACAATTTCATGGGAATTGGCGCCAATCCCAGAATCAAGGGAATAATCACTCTATCTAACTGCCACCTAGGTGGGCAGGTAACTTTTAGCTTTTTAGCTAAAAGGTTTTGGTCTGGGAGGGCTGGATTTGCAAGGTAGTAATAAGTCTCCTAAGATATTATGATTGGGTAAGCATTTTGGAAGAAATGTATCTTACTAGAAAAAATTGGTTTCGTGTGCCGTAGCCAAATAACACTTATCCTCAGCAGTTGCCAAGTTTTTCAATCTCTGTGTAAGATCTAAAACTTAAAGGTCTGTCACTGAGTGAAACTGACTTTTAGAATACTGCTTTGTCAGTCTCCATTGGTAAAGCATCAAAAGCGAGGTCCCATACCTGGTTAATAAAGCCCTGATATTTAATTAAAAAAGTAAGTGAACAATGTTCTGTTGATCATGTATACAAATGAATAGCTTCAATCACAATTGATAATAAATATAGTCTTTCTTAAATGGCTTACCTACAGGCATTTAGTTATTAACAATTCACCCTAAAAGCTGTCTCTTTTGTATGGTGCAAAGACTTCAGATTAGCTTATTGTCACTGCTAATCTGTGTTGGCACATGTGTCAAGTATTGTTTTAACCTCCTGTTCCCTTGTGACATTTTCCCTTGGGCATTTGATAATAAGCAGATAAATATAGTCTTTCTTAAATGGCTTACCTACAGGCATTTAGTTATTAACAATTCACCCTAAAAGCTGTCTCGTTTGTATGGTGCAAAGACTTCAGATTAGCCTATTGTCACCCCTAATCTGTGTTGGCACATGTATCAAGTATTGTTTTAACCTCCTGTTCCCTTGTGACATTTTTGCGGGCCTTTGACAGTGCACTGTGGTAATTGATAACCATAATTAAAATGTTTTAGTGTGTGGTGGGAATTTAGCAGCTAAAATAAATTTCCCAGTTTTAATTGAGTTCCAGTTTTATGAGGAATTTTTAAACATAAAATTGAAGTTTGGGATCAAAGTTTGTTTCAGTAATAATAGTTGAGGGATTTTGGTTTACTGTGGAAAAAATGGTGATGTTAAAGAAGAAAATGTTTGGAACTAAAATAAAAATTGGGTCTTGAGGGGATTCCGTTATAGTGAGGTTTTGGCTTTTCAGTTTATATGCATCTTTTCTTGTATATGTTCTAGAAATTTAGATTTTGGTAGTGCTTCAAAGTCAGCATCTTTCTGTTTTCATGTAAATGCAAACTTAAAAAGTTACTTCCTTATTGAGTGAAAATTTTCAGTAATGTTTCAAAATTTCTTTGTGACCCAAGAGGCACAGAGATGTACTATGCATGGTTGGTTTCAGGAACCCAGTGGTGGCAGAGGTGGTTAATGAGTCAAAAACAGGATATGACCAAGACATGTCATCATGTGTGTTAAATCAAAGGACTTAAAAAGCATGCATGGAATGGATTTTAATTCTCTCAATGACCACTGGGTCCCAATGGAAGAGGTCAGAATGTAAAAAAAGTAAATAATGGTATGTGTCTAAACTATGTTGTCGTGGCATTAAATTTAAGGTATTTGGGATCTGTATAACTGCAGTTATTCTTGCATTTATGATACAATTTTCAGATTAAAAGAGTGACTTCTCAGAAGTTTTATTTATACCTAATTTGTATTGTATGATTGACCTTTTTCCATAATTGAGGGAAGGAGTTTGGGCCTATTGGACTAATGTTTTTTTGTGAACAACATGTTACATAGCTAATTTTTGTCTGTTATTGTAGATTATATTTTTAGATTATTATTATTTGTAGGTTGACATGTTCACTTCAATTTGAGTTCAGGACACTAGTTTTTCCCACAAGAATTCCTGGTGTACCTGATGTTTGCCATGTTCTTTACTAAACTTTTAGTAATAAACCTGATCTTGTTGACAATTTAGAATGTTCTAGAAATGAACTTTGGACCCTCATCCTAGTTCTCTTATTGTGTCTTAGGTTTATATATTAAAGTTGTTTGTACTAGAATTATCCTTTCCTATCTTAACATCTGAAGTGGAATAAGTCTTTTGTATTCAGTTTTAATTTTAGAGGATGTATTTATTTAAATTTTTTGTTGGAATTACAAGGTACTCATTGATCCTTTTCAGATTTAATCACTATTTTGGAATATTGTGAACTCATTTAGAGACATCATGGATTAAATCATTGTGATACATCAAGACTGTTAGCACACCAACACTATTACAGGCAGTTGGTACATCAGCACATTCAAGGTTGGAATTCATTCAGAACACTTAGTACTTTTGGACTTGTGATAGAACTTTTAGGACTATTTGTGATTCATTTCGCAATACTGTAAGTTCTTTTTACATTTTCACTTTGTATTCTAGGGAAATAAAGTATTTGTTGAATTTTATTAAACACGTTGGTTTTTGCTCTTTTCTGTTACTTAGTTTAACACCATAGAGTCATAACTGGAAGATGTAGGTTGGATGTAAGTTTTCAAATTTCGGTGTAATCCTAGTCTCTGTTTTTAATGTTTAAGATATGTGATTAGGAAGTTTTGGGTGAAGCCAAACCATAAAAAATTTAATAAAATTTAGTTTGTCCATAAGATAGTTTTAATATGTACTGGATGCTTTGTTAGATGATCAAAATATTTATGATTGTAGTCTTCACAATCAAATTATTTGTTATTGAAAATTTATCACATCTTTTGCAGGGCAACAAAGGAGGTGTTGGTATTCGGTTTACTATACAGAATACCTCTCTTTGTTTTGTCAACTCCCACCTTGCAGCCCACCAAGAAGAGATAGATAGGAGAAACCAGGTATGCTTGCACAAAACATGTCATTTTGCGCAAAAAAATCAAAGTTTTTAGTAAATTATGTTTCTATGATAATACGTACATGATGACTTTACTCTCTGCTACCTCCAAACTCAGACCTGCCTGAAAGATAAAAAATGTATTTCTGTCTATATATCATATAGACAAATAAAAACATTTGTTCCTGTTAACTCACTTTTCCGCCTACTTGGTGGCCATGGTTATACCCAGATGTAACTAGTCACTTGAGCGAAATCTACAATGGGCTGCTTGCATTGTGGGAAGAGGTAGGAGGGATTTTCAATAATGTCATCAGGCAAGTGTTATCAGAGAAACATAATTTACAAAATAATTTTGTTGCTCCATTAAATAAATTACCTGATCACATTAACATTAGCAGAATAGGTAAGTTGAGGAGGAAATTCTGTGCATTGTATGACCACCTGTGTTACCAAATAGGAGCTTGATTGTTCTGCTAAAAAGATGAACTTCACCTAAAATTAGCTTGGCATAACAAGACAAAATTTTTTTTTTACACATGCAAAGGAGATTCTGTGGGATAAAGTTTCCCAGATGAATCCATGAAGAGTGGCAAATACACGCCTGAATCTGAAGTTATGCTTTCGTGAATGGAGTGTGGTCACTTATATGTACAGCTATCACTAACTCGAGATTTGGTTCTCTGAGCAAGGCCATGTCATGCAGATGAAAGCTGAAGGAGGCTGATTGGACATGACATTCAGCTGACTCCAAAATGTATAGAGCTTGAGTTTGAGGACAGGCTCATGGAAGTCATATTTTGTGAGCAGAAAACTTCATTAATCCTGCCTAACCTGTGAGAGTTCAGAGTACAGTGATTTAATAACTCCTTTTAGCCTGGTGGCAGGATCTTGCCAGTTGATGTCTTGCATTCCTTCCTTCAGTGATAGGAATAGTCTTTTACAGCTTCTTTAGATGTCTGCGTGTCTCAAGTGGCATCTGTGGGCACTTACTGAGCCCAGCAAGTTCATTTTCTCACTACAGATTAATCAAGGAGTGGGAGCAAATAGTTATTTTTCTTATAGAAAGGAAATCAGGTTGTGTCATTAGAACAAATGAATCATTTAAACATAATTGCATGTAGTTTGGATCTCTGGATATCCATTGCATCCCACTCAGTCTGCATTTTGAACTTATTGTTATCAGAAATTGCAAGTCTTGAATGATGGCTGCTTCAGTAAGGTGGTAGACATTAACATGTTAGATTTAGGGGCAAACACCTTCAGTGTAGTTTTTTTTTTTAAGACATTTTACAATTTGTGTAATACATCAGTATGGTGACTCGACTTTGAGAGCCATGATACGACTTACATAATATGGGCTTTTTTAATGGTTTTTCAACATTTAATTAACTAGTATTGGGATCCAAAGTTTATACTTACCATTTTGTCAGTTTATCCTTTTTTTTATAGAGACTGATATTGTTCTTTTCTTCCTGGGAAATAAAATGTGCAATCAATATCAGTTTCTCATTTATCATGCTTATTTAATAGCTGTATGTAGTTTAAAACTGAATAAATCTTGATTTTCCCACATTTTTATGCAAGATGTTTATGTATAACTAAGGTTGAAAACAGCAACTGTTGATAGTCTTTTACAGACAGCACAATTTGGTTTCATTTTTCAAATATCAGGTGCTGTATCAAATCAAATGAACATTTTTAATGGCCTTTTTCATTGTGTCCACACATTTGTGCCAAAATTAAATTACTGACCACAGCTGTCCAGAAATTTAGAGTATATTAAAAAAAAATTCAAAAGAAAAATTAAGGGTGTCCAGAAAACTGAGGGTGTCTAAACATTTAGGGCAAAGATGTTATTTATTCCCATTGATAAAAAAATTCTAAAACATTCAATTGACTTATTACCAAGGCAGCTTATACCAGCATGTTTAGACAGGTTATGCAGTGCAGTGAAACAATATGGTAGCCAAAATTTCAGAGCCCCTCAGTCGCACATAAAATTATTTTGTAACAAAGCAGACTCTTTATACATTGCAGACATTTGCATTTATTAACCTTCGAAATTGCTCATAAATTAATTATCAAACCATATATCTTTATTTTTTTTAAAGAAAATTAGGAATGCTTTCAACAGGGTCTCATCAGCAGAACCAGACTGTTGAAGGTCAGTATACTTCCCAGCTTTTGTCGGGATATGGTCCTGGATGTTTGTGGGGGCAGGGACATATGCCATATGCTATGTTCAATTTTCCTGTCTGCAAGCTTTGATTGACAGCTGCTATTAGCCAATCAAATTGGGAATCCCACACATGGTTGCACCATCTATCATTACCTTAGACAAGCTATACTCTATTGGTTAAAGTTAACAAACTTACTGATAATTTTCATTTGTATTGTATTACTCTTCAATGTAAACGGTAGAAATATAACATTGGCATTTAAAAATGGTCAATAGAAGTAGTTATTATTGGTGTAACAGTGATGACATGTAGTTATTATTGGTGTAAGAGATGCAGTTATTATTGGTGAAGATAAAGATTGGTGTAAGAGATGTAGTTATTATTGGCGTAACAGTGATGACGAATATGCTCAACAGTTAGAAAATTGTGTGAAGTTTGTGCTGAAAACAAACTTACAGAAATGCCAGAGATGAATTAAACTTTTATGAAATTCCTCATGAACAGTTAAACCCATAGAGAACCAACTCAAATAAATATATTTGTACAAAGGTAAATACTGGTTATATTTACATGCAGTGTATTAATATCCTTTTTTAAGCAATATTCTTTTGTCAAACATGACACCTTTGCCTAGTAACTGAACACAACACCTGTGGATAAGCAATGGTTCCAGCTATCCAAACATTGATCAGCTTTGCCTGCATTGAGTAGTAATGTTTCCTGAACATTTTACAGCCTAGTCATGTCCTTATGACATTAAATGGATGATAGGTATATCAAAAACAAAACAGAAACCCACAAAAATTAAAAATAACAATATCAAACAAAAATATATCCATATATCTGTATTTTTAAAAGATAAAGCATATGTTCTCTGACTACAATGAAATAAATTGAAGATAATGTTTCTAATTCAGAACTTCTCCTCGTTTTGCAATATTTTAATAACTATATCTGGCCAACAGATGAATTTCCAGATCCTTTGTCAGGTGATCCCTTGGCTTCCACCCCCAAAAGAATTAAAAATAAAATTACATAAATACACTGAAAATGCTGTTTTGATCAGCCTATCCATGCAACAACGAAGAAAGTATCACTACATATATCATTAATATATCATTATGCTGCATCCCTACCTCCAAATATATATATATATATATATATATATATATATATATATATATATATATATATATATATATATATATATATATATATATATATCTCTCTTCTCTTGTCCATAGTGTCTGATGATGATGCTAGTTGTAAACCCCATGGTGAGTACGCATGTGGCCACTGAGACCAAAGCTGGATGCACACAGGATGTTACTGGTTGGGCATGGGAAGTCGGCAGATGTGATGGTATGGGATCTTGCAATGTGCTGTTTTTCTCTTGTGGCTGTGAGGTGTTGGCAGCAGTCATCCTCCACTAGTTCAACAGCCTTTGTGATGAGCATGTGCCAGGTAGACCGTTCCATGGCCGAGGCTTCAGCTCACTGGGATGGATTCCATACCATTTCAGGTTACACTTAAGGTTGTCTATGCACCTTTTCCTGGGGCACACTTGTTTCTGCTTTCCCTGGTTGAGCTCACCATAGAAGTGCTGTGTCAGTATTTTGGTCTCCTCCATCTGAACAATGTGCCTAGACCATCTGAACTGGGCTTTCAGCTGTTGTGCCTCAATGCTAATAACACCAGCCCTGTTGAGGACTTATAATGTGGACAACCTGTCTTGCCATCAGATATGCATGATTGACTATAGTGAGTGTAAGTGGAATTGCTCAAGCTGCTTCACATGCCTGCAGTATATGGTCCAGGTTTCATAACCTAAGAGCAGGGAGGTGAGGACTACAGCTTTATAGACCTTCATCTTGGTGGGCATCTGAATGTCTTTTTTGCTGCAGAACTCTGACATGAAGTTTTAAAACTTTACTTGCTTTCCACATCCTGCCTGTAATTTCATTATTCAGCGACCCATCTGAAGACAACGTGCATTCCAGGTATGTAAAGCTCTCCATGTTCTTCAGCTGTCTTCCTTGATCTTGATGGTGGGTTGTGGTGGGTTTGTGTAAGGAGCTGGCTGAAGGAGTACCACTGTTTTATCCAGGTTTATTGTTAGACCAGATAGCTTGGATGCCTCAGAGAACTTATTCACAATGGTCTGTAGGTGGTTTTCCTTGTGTGCCATTAGTGCACAGTCATCTGCCAACAGAGCTTCAACAAGTAGTCTCTCCAGTGTTTTCTTTTCTTGCAGAGAGCTGACAAACAGGAATCCATTAAGGTGATACTTGATGTAGACTCCAATGTCTTGGTCCTTCACTGCATGGAGTAAGACTTGAGTGAAGAAGAGGTTGATTGGCACAGATGCGAGCACACAGCCCTGGTTTACTCTGGTCGCCAAAGTGCTTTGAGTACTCCCCATTGGTCAAGACCTTTTCTGTCATACCATAATGGAACAACTTAATAAAGGTGGTGAACTTTCTGGGGCATGCAAGTTTTCCAAGGACAAACCACAGGGCTTCTCTGTGTACAGAGTTGAAAGGCTTGTTGAGGTTGATAACACTGTATAGAGATCCATGTGCTGTTCCATGTGTTTCTCACAGTGAAAATCATGTTGACTGTGCTGCAGCCTGGACAGAATCAACATTGTGATTAAGATAGCAGTTCCTCTGAGATGGTTGCAACAAGTCTGTTCAGGATGGTGCAGGCAAGAATCTTCTAGGCAATGGAAGGCAGAGAGATACCTCAATAGCTATTGCAGTCAGCTCATTGTGCCTTGATTCTTATACAGTGAGATGATGGTGGCATCTCATAGATCTGTAAGTCATGAGTCCAGTAGAGCTATCGTAGTGCTTGCTGTGACATCTCTCTTCAGGTGGGGTTTTTGGCTTGACATGAATGGTTGTTAAACTAAATTTGATTGTCGTGCTGTGCCCTGGAACAAGCATTTTGTTGTAGTTTGAACCTTGCATCAAGGAAGTTTTTCAAATACTGGCAGGGCCCCGAGTGGCCGAGTGGTCTAAAGCGCTGTCCGTTACGGATCACTGCCATCTCACCTCTGTCTGCGTTGGTTCGAGTCTAAGATTCGACAAATGTGGATATGTGAGAAAGCTTGCCAGTAGCTTCTCGTGGGTCGGTGGTTCTTTCCGCGGATTTCCCGGTTTCTTCCTCCACCATTAATACTGGCCGCCATGTATAGCCTATCATGTGCTGAAAAATGGCGTTAAGCCCCACAACAACAACAACAACAACAACAAATACTGGCATCATGGAACACCAAAATACTGATTCCCAATGCAGTTCATCTTCAGATGATGATTTTCTTTGGCAAATAATGATTGATGATAGTGACGATGATGATGATTTTTAAAATTTTGAACTATATCTGATGTTTGGAGTTGGGAAGTTGTTAATGAAGATACCAGTGAGTGATTTAAAACCCCAAAATGATGTTCAATATGAGTCCGCTGTACATGCAGGATGAACAAAACAGATGATATGCAGGTCACCCCTCATTCAGTGATATTTTGACTTTAAAAGTAGAAAGTCCAACTACCGGTTCTAATTAAAAGTAAGCTGCAATTTTCATTTCTTTACTCAAACAGTTTAGCCCTGCAGGATCTTGTGCTTCAAAACTATATAGCCCTATAAGGCTTAAGATAACCTGGACCTAATGAAATATTAAGTAAAGATATGCATTTGATCAATATATCTCTGTCTTGAAGTGGACACTGTGGCATTGAAGAAATTAAAAACCCAAATATAAAATTAGGGAGTAGATCAGAAATCTGGCGTAATAGTCAGCAAAGCACTGATTTAAGAAAGTGAAACTTTGGCAAATCTTATGTTAATGCTTATACAGCAGATTAATGCATGCAATTTAAGGTGACATTCTTATAAGATTTTGATTTTAAGAGAGTGGAGCAGGAAGAAAGAGAGATATTGAAGTGTTAGGTAAATTTTGAATTATGTCTGTTTCCTCCTCCCCTTCCTCCCCCCCCCCTTATTTTTGTGACATGGGTGAGCCCCCCCTTTATATAAAATCCTGGCAGCATCTCTGATGAAATTGAATACTCTACTTCCAGACTCACCCAGAGAGTTATTCACATCTGTTAAATTGTTCAATTGAAGTACTCCTGTATGAATTTTAGTTAAAGTTTTTTTGAAGCATAAATACAAGTTTTCTTTAGAAACTCCCAGTGTTTCATTTTTGCATTTTATTGTCAGACAAAACTCACCTCCATTAGACATGCCCAGTAAAGAGAAATATTTTGGAAAATATGAAAATACATTTTTCATAACATATTGTGAGTTTATTATATGCTCCTTTTTTTCTCCGTTAACTTTACATTGTCAGAATCGTGCAATATTTTACGGTATCGCACACTTTCATATTGCACTCACGTGCAAGACACGTGTGCCCAACAGTGTATTAGGAACTACTTTGTAAACAAATCATGTACACTCGTGTAGTAGATGCTTTACGTTTTGGTTGATTAAATTTGTTTCTGAATGAACTAAAGCAGATGTTTCATGGACTGCCACATATCAGCAGCTTTGGCACATTCCGCGTTAACTTTTTTGATACAATGTTTCAGATTTAGGCTAGCTAAGATGCCAGACAGGGTCCCTACAAATAACATGCAAGTTATAAGACATAAACTGTCCTCTTTAGCTGGTAATAAAAAATGGCAAAAATATACTTACAATTTTACACCCTGAATTTCCTCAAAATGTACTTTCTTAGTTCTGCAAATCCAAATTACATGAGCCATGTCATGGGTTCTCAAGGTTGATCACACAGTTCGAAATTGTTCTGTAATTTCGAGTATATTCCAAGTGCAGTTACATCCTCCATACTGCACTCAAAATGAAATAAACATTAAATTCCACAGCATTTTTTCAATAATTGCAATTGAAAGACTTCATATTTTTCCCACATTATGATCTGAATCATTCAATGACAGAACAGAAACACGCATGCCGATGTCAACACGCTTCAGCCTCGCTGCTTCAATATGATGTATTTCATGTAGAACTGGCACAGACGCTACTGGAATCCGATGTAAGTTACTTCATGTAGATAAATCCAGACCATAATCACGAAATTGCGTCAAATCGACAAAAATACCAAAACGTATTCATTCCAGTTCAAATGGAAAAGTTGTTGCAGTGCGCATTCATTCACAATATGACTCCAAATTTCAATTTTAAGTAGACCAAATGCCATTTTCTTTTGAAACTTACGTCTAGCACGCGACCAACTTCAAATTTATCTGGGAGGAGTTATGTGCGCAATGATAATGTTGTTGTGTAATGATGCATCTACGCTTGTGTATTTAGTTTGGAATACAGCATACATTCAGTTACTTTGTTTCTTGTAGTGTATTTTTATTTATATATTTAAGCCTTGGGTAGAATAAGAAAATGAGCATATAATAAAAAGGTTACTGCATTTGTATGGAAAAATATGAACTCGTTTTGTCGGATGGATATACTGCACTCCCAAGGTCGTGCAGTATAGCCATCCAAAAACTCGTTCATATTTTCCCATACAAATGCAGTAACCTATAAGTATTGACAAGAAATTAAGTATTTCGATTTTATTGGAATTTAGCCAAAAAATTCTAGATACTGTGCTTTTTTGTGCACATTTTCAGTGGAATTACTGTCTTGATTAAAGTGGAATTGGCTGGAGAATACAGTGTACTCAAACTACTTACTCAAACTCACAAAGTTTTTTAATGTAAATCAATACAGGTAATTTAATATGCATAGAAACCGTTTATAGATAGTTTTGGCTTTGAAGGGATTCAGTCATCACAGAATTCTTTACACAGTATATATCCAATGAATATATATATATCCAACCATGGAAACTCATCAGACCTTTTTAGATATTTTGATTTTGAAGGGATTCATTTTTTTTAAAAATTAGTTACAAAATATATATCCAATATAGCCATACTGATAAAATGTACTTAAAAATAGAAGTTGCATTTAAAAGGTTATTAGAACAATAATTCCTCATATGGTTCAGATGCAACTATATGTTCTCTAGTGACATACAGTGAAACCCTTCTATAGCATGCTTCAATATATCACAAAATCAGATGTAGCATGCTTGTGGCATGGCTCCTAAAATATTACCATAATTTTCTTAAGGTACTACGGAGCTTTACTGCCAAAATAAACAAGTTTCATGTAATAATTTGGCAAGATATGTTGTATTCTTGAAGAGGAAAGATCTGATCACTGTTCTTGCTTATTTTTTAAAAACACATTAACTGCTTTGTTAATCTAATTATTATTGACCCGTCAACAGTAAACTCAATAAGACTTCTTTTTATATGTCTTCAATGCACAATTTGTACAGCTGTTGCTCAGTCCAGTAAACAATAACTATTGTATGTTCGCTAAGTCATCTGGCATATTCAACCAGCTCACTATAGTATTCTCACCTAAAGAAATCAATTTATCCATCTTTTTAAGGAAAAACAGTTGCCTGCTCAATCAACCATAATACAACTTGTTAAAATAGGTTTATTGGCAGAATTCTTAGGAGCAGTTTTAGTCATTGCCACATATCCACCCACCCACCTATGAGCTTAATCATTTTTTAATTTAGAGTCAGAAATGAAGACAGCAGTTCCTAATTGCTCTGATATAGATAAGCCCTTGTAGTTTTAATGCATGCATAGTTGTACAGTTGTCAACAATTTATGGAACAGAGACATTTAAGTAGTAGAGGAAATGGTTTTGCTGTTATAAACATACCTCTCCTGTTTTTGCACTGCAGTAGTGAAAATCCATTGTCAGAAATAAAATGTTCAGTTAATATTGGGCTTATTTTATTTATTAATGTGAATACCCTTGCTTTCCTGTATGATTTTCAGTCAAAGCATTTTTCAAGCCTAAATACAAATTTCTCAGGCAAATACATTACTGATCATATTACATTAGAATAACTTTCTTTTCTACCGTATTTTATGTACTTTTTCGTACCCTTTAATTTTTCATACACAATCCAGTTATCAAAATAATAATTATTTAAATGTATTATAATTTTTTGTACATATCATTTTGTATTTTTCGAAAAAGCCATTAAATTATTGGACATAAAATTTCTACTAAGAAGATTTACGTTTACAAAAAAGATCGAAAATACCGTATTGCCATTTTGTTTTTACAAAAATTAATAATTGCTGGTGAGAAAATACAATCATTGATGCATAAGCTTTCTTATTGTCATTACAATATCTACTGGTGTTTATTAACAAATGGACAAAGGACTTCACAGAACATGCCTATAAATATTATTGTTAATTAGTTCTCCTTATTAAGTCCGTCACCATAACAAAACACCACATGCATTTTAAAATGAGTTTGGAAGCCCTTTGATATTTTCTTATCCAACAAAAATTACATCTCAGTACATGCTAAAGTGAAGACCACAGACCATTGGTCAACTAGACTTATTGTTTCATTATAGTCATACAAACATAAAATATAAAAACCTTGTAATTTTCTATCATAAATTTGAAAGTCACGGGCTCTGTTAAATTGATTCATATATATACATTATACTATCTTTTAAGTGCTTGTACTGTTTTGACTTGGATATAATTAACATTTTATTGCAGATTTATTATATGATATACCCCTCTACTGTAATCCTTATTGGCGAGTTCGAATACCAAGTAATGCGTATGATCGCTTGTCCACATTACATCTGCTGTATGGACAATGGCTTCAGTAGCACATTGATAGATTTTTATTTCCCTAAAGAGAGCTTATTTCCCTAATGGCAGCCTCGCTGATTTGACCTCTTCTGTTGATTCTTGCCCTCAGTCTGGTTTCAACTGTAATGACCATAGTGCTAAGCATGTTTAATTACCGTGTAAATAACACTGCATAGCTATGTGGCTGTTGTGACAATGTATATCGTAATTAAAACAAGAATGAATTGTTGATTTAGCAGTGTTTTTTGATAATTGAATGTAGTATGGTCGTAATACATGAGGATTATCACAATCGTCAGGTAACTGAAAATACAGTCTTTTTTTCTCTGCAAAAACTACAAAATAAAAACCTTGAATAAATATGGTCTTACACACAGACAAAATTTTGTTTCATCTCTCTCTCTCACACACACACACACACACACACACACACACACACACACACACACACACACACACACACACACACACACACACACACACACACACACACACACACACACACACACACACACACACACACACAGAGTCACGCACATTAACTAAAACATGATTTCGAGTTCTTTATGTTTTTATTCCAATTTGATAATGAGATTATTGTTACTGTAAAAATACAAGTTGCACTTAATTTCCTGACAATGTGGACTCATATCGTGTACAATTTACCAGTAAATAATACACATAACTAATACATGTTAAAACCATCTTAATCATTTTGCCAACATTACACAACATAACAGCTACATATGCTCTAAATGCAGATGAGCTTGCACACTGAGACATAATCCTCCCTCTCTCTCTCTCTCTCTCTCTCTCTCTCTCTCTCTCTCTCTCTCTCTCTCTCTCTCTCGTTCACTAATAACAACAAAAATCTTTCTGAGTACTTTTATTTTTATTTTGATTAGATTCTTGAGTTGAGAGCAAAATGAGACAGAAAATATATGTTTACTTTGTATGTTTGTACCCTTAGGTTGTCGAGTAGCATGTGTTCTGTAGAACTTGTTCAGCTATGATCCCTTTATTTTTCGTACACCGTCAGTACCACAAAATAATATTTATTTTACATATAATGAAATTAATAATTATTTTTTTGTGTATGGAAAATTACATGAAATATAGTAACTAAAACTCCTCCCTCCCATAAAGACAGAAAAACGTCTTTCTGTCTATATATTATATAGACAAAAGGAAGCAACTCTTCCCTTTCTAGCCGCTAATGTAATGTGATCAGGTAATTGCTGGAGAAAGCAAATTTGTCCTGTAAATTATGTTTCTCCTATAATACTTAACAGATCACATTACAAATCCTTCCTTACCTTTCCTGCAATGCAAGCGTCCTTTAAGGTCTTGCTCAAAATAAGAACTGGTTTAAATCAGTTATACTGGTATCCACCTAGTGGCTGGATTTGAAGATAGCAAAAAACATATCCTATTGTAATGTGATCAGGTAAATATTAGAAGAGAAATATAATTTACTTAAGAATTTGCCTTCATTTTATAAACCCCCAATGTCTGATATATGCATTTTAATATCAGACCCTTTGAATGTATATAACAGATATTATTGTTTCAGAATATACATTGTTTTCATGAGTGGGTGTGGTTGTATTATCAAGAAATTATAAAGCAGAAAAAATGTATGTGTTTCTTACTGCATTAGTTTTTAAATCAGGGTAGGTAGATAATGTTTCTTTTTAGAAATATTACATATATTGATTAGTATATATGATGTACTAAGTGCTTCAAAGTATGTACTCGTTATTGGCCAGTTGGTCGCACATGAGGATAATTCAGCTTAAGTAAGTTCAAAGTACTGGTCAAAATGGGCTCAGTTAGATGCACAAATCATTTTCTGGAATTTTAATAATAAATTATATTTTTACCTTGGGGAGAAAAAGTACTAGGATCAGCATTGAGAAACAAGGAGGGTCAGCAAACCAGAAACACGCATATTTTTTGTTGCCTATGTATATTGAACTGAATGGAGTCAAGCAAAGAAATTCAAGAAATTATGCTTCTTTGTGCACATTTTTAGTGGAATTACATATTATGAATGCAATGTGATTGACTGGCCAGTACATATTCTAACTATTTACACTGCAGTTCCTGATTTTCTTATACCAATCTATCGATGTATAAATGAATGGTTAACTGCCAACAAAATTAATATTAAAAATGTAGTAACTATTTTAAGTATGTACAAATGAATGGTTAACTGCCAACAAAATTAATATTAAAAAAGTAGTAACTATTTTAAGTATTATTACATATATGCATCAGGTTTTAACTGCATCAGTGAGTCTGTAGTTTGTACCTGACCCCTCCCCCCCACCAACCTCCCCTTTCCTTTATCTTGTATAGCTAAGAGGATACACATGCAATATTTTCTTCATTTAACTTGCTAGGTTGGATATCACATGATACTTTGCATAGTATGATGTCACATTGTCAACCCCAAGCAATGTATTATAGCCAAGTTTCATGGTAAACAGAAAAGAAATTTTGTTTAATATTGTGCTGATTATTCAAAATAGTGTGTTTACCATAGTAAAACGGACCATGGATAGCAGTAAAAAGCAGAATATATTTGGTCAGCAATTTTAAAGTGTAGACTTTTTCTGGTAAACTCTGGTACATATTAGTGGTGCATAATATTCAAAAGGAAACCTGTAGCACAGTTGGATAACTGTCTGGAAAAGAAAGCACATGATCTGGTTCTGAATTGATCTGACTTTTCTCATTTTAGTTTGGAAATGCCTGACTTTAAGAAACAAGTTTTTTTCTAGCTGTATGAAAGAGTCAAATGCAGACTAGATCTTTTTAATTATAAGACTGGATAACTTACTGGTGTTGGATTTGGGTACCCCACTGAATTTAGGATCAGTATGATTTATTGCTTACCCACTTGAATTAATGCCATCAAGGAGTTTTTTTATAGGGGTGATCTCAGTTGCAGATATGTAAAAAATGTTCTACAATTACAATATCTTTTTATTTTCAGGATTACAAAGACATAGAGTCAAAGATGCGTTTTAAGCAGTTCTTCCCACCTTTAACAATTGCAGACCATGAGTAAGTATTTTTATTATCCTGCCATTGATAGCATTTGGTAAATGGCAACAACTAAGTACAGATACAAGTCACAGCAGCATTTGAGACCTAAATGTTAAGATTCTGTGTAAAAGTGAGATTAGTTTTATACTAAATTATTGAGAATATCTTGATTTGTTACTGTCTGTCAATACATCCATCTGAAGAAGCTTGTTAGCAAGTTCGTATAAAAACCTCTCAGTGTAGACCAGTGAAATTTGGTAGGCTTATTTAAATCCATATGTGGAGGACCTGGCTGGATTTTAAGGCCATTATATTAAGTTTTCAATGTTTTGCATATTTAAATGTTTTGAGAAACTTTTGTGACAAAACCAGATTAGAATGATTAAGTAAAATGTACTTAATATAATTAGATGAAATCTGGCAGGTGCATTTATTTTCATATGTGCTTGACATTATTAGATATTCAGACAATCATGGCAGTTTTTCAATGTTTTATCCAACTTTTATTTTTTAGACATAAAAATAAAATATCTTGTTAGGATATGCAGATGACCTGATTATATTTTTCATTTGCAATTTTTCAAGCTTTTAAGCTTTTTAACTTCTTTGGACTTTGACCTTTTGGTCTCCAGTGATTGCATACGCATTTCACAAAAACATATCTAGTGGAACCTTTATTATCATGGATTGTCTCCAGGACTTTGATCAGGATTTTATTTCTTCTATGCAGAATACAGTTCAGATCACTGCAGCATTTTTCAGATTATATGCTTTTGTATGGTTTACATGTATATATTGTACAGAGTTATCCACCTTTAGGACAGAATAACAAAACTGGTTGTTGTTGTTGTTGCAGGGCTTAACGCCATTTTTCAGCACACGATAGGCTATACATGGCGGCCAGTATTATTGGTGGAGGAAGAACCCGGGAAAACCCCGGAAAGAACCACCGACCCACGAGAAGCTACTGGCAAGCTTTCTCACATATCTACATTGGCCGAATCCGAGACTCGAACCCACGCAGACAGAGGTGAGATGGCAGTGATCCGTAACGGACAGCGCTTTAGACCACTCGGCCACTCGGGGCCCCAATAACAAAACTGGTAATACCCATATAAGATAATAACATTTTCAGCTCTATCAATGGTTATGCTCTAATTGTTCTAGCCATGTCAGAATATGTAAAGGGACATAACTTAAATTCTTATCCTCTTTGAAAATGTTTAGTGAAAATGGTTATCTCTCTTGAGATATACCATCTAATATCACTTATAAGTTGAATCAAACTGCAAAAACAAAGGTCCTGATCTGCCATAGCATAATACGACTGCAGTTCAGTGTCTATGCTTTTGTTCGCTGCTTGCTTCTAACAATCTGCAAAGTCCCAGATCTGCTGGTGCTTTATGCAATGGCAGATCTAGGTCTGTACAGTTTGTAGTTGCAAAGTATATAGGGTAGTTTAACAGCCTTTCATTAAGCACTTAAAACAATACAGAATCTTTTCTGATCAGTAGAAAATGCCTATTAAAGATAATTGCTTAAATAATTTCCCAAATTTTGTACGAAATCATTAATTAATTCTCTCTTAATAGATAGAGTTTAATCAAGATTACATATACACAGCTCATAATACATTCTAATCCGCTAAACCAAGGTCACTGATTTTTCCTACTGATCACTGAAACCCCAGCCATCACTAATCCATTGCAGCAGTGAAAAATTTCCACTTGTCACAGTCATAAGAGTTATGTGTCGGATGAATCAGATAAAATGTGACATGTCATCCCGTTCATGGTGAAATGATCTGGTTATTGTGTTAATTGAATACCTACCAATATTCTGTAATTGATAAATGCCTAGCTGTAGCAATTTACAGGTGTTATTCAAGGCTTTGGTAAATTCAGGTGCTCTCAAAACAGTTTTTGTGAGTATGGAACTAGGCTGTTGTACTAACCCTAGATACTGATTTCACTTTGGATGACAAGAAGGATTTAATGAATGAGTCTAGAATAGGGAAAAATTTGTGTTGGTCAATTTAACAAATAATCCAGAATTATACTGTGTTTTAATATCATTATTTATAAACATTCAGTGCATTGTATGGTCACAATCAGAAAGTTGAAAAAAATTAAGTAATGTGCACAGCGAGCACTGAAATATCAAAAATTAGATGATGACATAGGACAGTGTAATTGTAAATATGATCAAGAGAGCAGATTAAGAAAGTTCCAGAAATTCTGGGCAAATGAATAGAAATGGCTGAAGAGTGACCCAGGAAATGCTCTGACTTTCTTCAGTTTCTGCAGTGAGTATTCGGTGAAATACAAAAATGTACAGGGATCTTCATTCGTTGATTGTTTTTGTACAACTTTCACAAGTCATTACAATAATCACAATAATGATGATGCTCCTTAACTTGCTAGGCATCAAGGAAAGACTAGTAACTAGGCCTCATGGACCTAGATCTGATGAATCAGATTCAGAAAATGAATATGGACTTTCACTGAGTCTTTTTGTGAAATACATTACTTAGTACTAATTGTTTTGAGTTCATTGTAATGAATAATGTTGAATTTTTTTTAACCTGATCTGGTTTCTTTTTGATTTTCACAGGCTCAGTGAAATTTAGGCAGGATTACTAAAACTTTATGGTGATATACAGCTTAGTGGAAAAAAATTCTAATTTGAAGCTCTGCATGTATTTAGAGGGATGTTGTTATTTGCTTATGATCATGAAAAGGGCCCTGATTAGCAGTATCATAGATCATAGAGAGGGCCATGACTAGCAGTATCATAGATCATAGAGAGGGCCATGATTAGCAGTATTGTAGATGATAGAAAAGGGCCATAATTAGCAGTATCATAGATCATAGAAAGGGCCATGATTAGCAGTATCATAGATCATAGAAAGGGCCCTGATTAGCAGTATCACAGATCATAGAAAGGGCCATGATTAGCAGTATTGTAGATCATAGAAAGGGCCATGATTAGCAGTATCATAGATCATAGAGAGGGCCATGATTAGCAGTATCATAGATGATAGAAAAGGACCATGATTGGCAGTATCATAGATGATAGAAAGGACCATGATTAGCAGTATCATAGATGATAGAAAGGGCCACGATTAGCAGTATAATAGATCATAGAAAGGGCCATGATTAGCAGTATCATAGATGATAGAAAGGGCCATGATTAGCAGTATTATAGATGATAGAAAGGGCCATGATTAGCAGTATCATAGATGATAGAAAGGGCCATGATTAGCAGTATCGTAGGTCATAGAAAGAGCCATGATTAGTAGTATCATAGATCATAGAAAGGGCCATGATTAGCAGTACCGTAGGTCATAGAAAGAGCCATGATAGTAGTATCATAGATCATAGAAAGGACCATTATTAGCATTTTCATAGATCATAGAAAAGGCCATGATTAGCAGTACAGTATCATAGATGATAGAAAGGGCCATGATTAGCAGCAGAGTTGACACCAAGTCATTTAAATGTACTATGAATTCTATATTCATCAATTGCAGTGTGATATTTTGGATAGGGGATCTGAACTACCGTGTTGATATGGATATCAATGCAGTCCACACCTTCATTAAAGAAGAACAGTACAAGCCTCTACTGAGTAAAGATCAGGTAAAAACATGCATTATTTTTTTCTGTCTTGCCATAATTTTCTCTCCACTTATTACATTAATATCCACAATTTCATGTTGTAAGTTGGACCACTCAGGTGGTCTAAGTGGTTAGAACGTCTGTCTCAAATGCGGGAGTTTGTGGGTTCAAACCTGGCTTAATCGTACCAAAGACTTATGAAAATGGTACTTAAAGCTGCCTTGCTTAGCGCTTAGCATTAAGAGGCTTATGTTAGGATTGGTTGGCCTGGTGTCAGGATAATGTGACTGGGTGGGATATGATGCTACATGTCTGTAAACTGCCACACTGCAGACATCATAGCAATTTGACTGGAGAGTTTTTAGAGCTATGTTAAAAATTCAAATACACACACACACACACACACGTTTTGAGTTAAGTTTCATTTTAAATGATTTTGCAAGTCAGATTTATTATAAATGCATCAGGGTCCAGCAAATCTGGTGCTACCAGAATACTGGGCTTCTTTACAATATCAAAATATACATTTAAATTTACTTTATAGGGATTATAATTGTCAAGATGGTAAATGATAGTCTTGAAACTACTGTATATACTCGCTTAAAGTTGAGTTATGTCATAACATAACACTGGCAGACCAGAGTCTGTGTTATTCATTTTATTGATTACTTCTAGCAAACAGTAGAGATCCAGATCTACTGGCGCATTATGCAGTGGCAGATCTGCCTCTGCGGTTTTCAGTTGGACTCAACTTGTAAGCGAGTATAGATGGTAAGAGTTTCATATTTGCATGATAGGGTTGCATCTAATAGGCATGATTGTGCAGTTCCTGTTGAATTTGAAAAACTATGCTGAACAGATGCACTAAAAATTGGCACAAAAATAAGCATTATTCACAAATGTATTTAAATGGCATGCATGTTTTTCTTCCTACATATGAAATCTATGCTGGCTCTGACTGGAAAAATGTACATGCTAGTCAGACATAATTTATTGGAATCTGCAATTCTGATTCACTGTCTTACCTACGCATGCCTTATGCCCCAAAAACTAACCAAATGGCAGAATAGAGAAACAGTCCAAACTTATCACTTTTTGATTTTTATTATAGTTCTAAAGAAATGATTGAAATTGTTGAGAATGAACAGCAGGAAAATCAGCAAAGTAAAGATATTTACACTCACAGTGAGTATTAGCAGTGACTGTGATTACTATAGTGCATCCAGTACAAAGAAATGAGATGGTGGTAATTGGTAGAGGTGATCACCTTAGACCACCTGGTCCACTCGGTCCCAGCAGTCTAATGAGCTTGCCATTACATATAGGTAGCAGCCTGATGAACTCCACCTACAGGTAGCAGTCTAATTCTCTTAATTATATATATATATATCTATATATATATATATATATATATATATATATATATATATATATATATATATATATAAATGGGCTCCAAATTATAGCAGCAGAAGCAGTCGAATGAGCTTCATATTACATATAGCTACCATCCTAATGAGCAGCACATTACATCTGCAGTACAGCTCATGCAGTTTTTCAGAACCCCACTCATCCCAGTGGGGATGAAGAGAGAGTGGAGTAAATTAAAAAAAGTCCCCATCATCACTCCATGCATCCTGACAGATCTGCTGTGGTGGCTCACAGAGATATTGCTCTGCACACCATACTTTGTCATGGAGTTGTGGTCTCTATCAAATAGGTGTGTTTTACTGTGAGTGACCCCTGCAAGCATGCTTTTTAGATTTTCATGGATAGAGAGATGTAATGATTCATCTACATCGTTATCAGCTGATTATAAACATTTCCTGGTTCTAATGAAGATAATATATATAATGCCAAATCATATTGTAGATAATATTAACATAGCTGCAATGCCTCAAGCTGTATTAACACTACTTTACATTTTTTTAATTTAGAAAAGGCTGATCAACATCTTTTGCAATGTGTTTATAGTTTTACTTTATTCAAAGAAATCTGAACAAACTTGCACACTGACTTGAGACCTTGTTAGTGTAAATTTGTCCTATAAACATGAAAAGTAATCCTCTGAGGTATGAACAGTTACATTCCAAATGACAGCCACTTCCATTAATAAAAACCCCACAAATCAGAAAACACTGAATTTACACTTAAATGCAAACCTCATGTTTAATCTTTCAACAATAATGACCCAATCATTAGGTTGAATATAAATGTACACAGCTAAGAACTAGTTCAATTCTGACTAGATTTATGCTGCAAGGGACTGGTCATTTAATTTATGGGATTATATTGTTCTTTCCAATTGGGGTATTTTTTATTCTTTCATTCAGCACAAGATAAATTTGTGTCAAGTAAAACAAGGAATAGCATAGTGTCCTTTTTTTACTACAGATCAGAACAAGACAATTGTTTTCAAGCATTTAACCCCACCCCTTTAGAAATTTAAATGGTCTCTCCCTGATAAAGACTTGGCTTCAGCAGATGTTCCGCAGAAATAAAGACAATGACCATTTTAAACACTGTTATAAAATGTTAGCATCAGAAGATGAGGTCAATTTAAGCTTGGGAAAGGTGTGTTTCTAATGCACGAAGCCTTCCGACTTGACATGTTGTACTTAACAGCTCAATTTATGGTCCCATCATTAACAATGGAAGTTTGGTAATTGTTGCTAATTAACCTGACCTCAGTGTATTGTTGAAATTAATAATAATGTGGAAAATTGACAAATCTTAGATATTCAGAGATTTAAATTTCCAACAAATGTATGGCATTCTGCTTGGATATCTCCAAATGTATCATTCATTATGTTAATGAAAACTCATATGCAGGGTAACTATCAGAACCTATGCAATATTGTCTTGCTTCAGTCAGGCATAAATGCAATTTTGTTGTAAAATTGTTTTATGTTTTCCTTTTGCTATCATTCTTTTCACTGTAGTTAGTGCAATATCACTGACTTTCACACGATAATTAACAAAGTATATTGTACAGACTGCATCAGAAATAACAAAATTAATGAGTCTTTACATTCCAATAACAAAGTATTGAAAAAAAATAAAATTCATTATGCAAAACGTACTCTAAATAGATCTACTAGCAGTTAATTTATTTTTTGTTTCATTTTAAGTAGAGGATTCAAGAGAATGCAGTAGAAACCATTAAACCAATTAAAAATAAATGTAGTGACTAATCTCTGTTTTTATCAACTGGTTCATACAACTTCACACAAAATGTGATAAATGATACCCACTCATAAAATTGTTTCCACTCAGATTGATTCATTATTGTATTGTACTGTACATGACAGAGATGCAGACACTTGCCAAAAAATAGAACTTTATTAGTATATGGTTTAAGGGAATGATATAGAAGATGTTATTAGTGCTGTTGATATGTCTTTTATTTGCGTAAAGTCATGATATCATGTTAAAGAAATGTAATTTTAACATCTGTCATTTTATCGACAGTGAGAGGGAGGATGGAGAAAGAGCAATAAAAGACAGCCACGTTTGTGTTGAGAGAATTTTAGGGGCATATATATCCATTAATGAGAGACACAGATGGACAGACAGACATAAGGAATCAATCCCTTATCTTACTCATATTGATTGCAGATGACAACTCGTCTCTCTCTCTCTCCCTCTCTCTCTCCCTCTCTCTCTTCCTCTCTCTCTCCCATACATAAAACATGGAATCAATAAAGTTATTGTAATCAATTGCACTTACCACTAGAAACATCATTGTACATGCTTCAGTAACAGTTTAAGTATTTCCTGACTGCAAACTTTCAGCAGTTGGCAGCCTCATCTTTCACACCAAATCAAAAAGATGCTTCTGCCATGAGAGGTTTTCATGTTTCCAAACATGTTTTGAAGAATTTTTCACTAATATTTTAGTTTCAGAAATAATGCTAAAATGATTATTAATGCTAAGCAAACATTACTTTTCCATGCATGACATGTTGACATGTTTAGGCAATCTTGCAAACTAAAAATTTTAAATTTTACCAATTATAAATCTACATGTACAAAAAGTGAAATTTGGAAAAATTCAGAATGTGGTAAGAATATTAATATCATACTAAACATCATAGCATCATGGAGGAAAAAGAAAGGATGAGTATTTTCACCAGTGGGCACAAATTCATGACCTCGTGTTTCATCAAAGTCATTGTGTGTGTTTGTCACATTTTATCCACATGGCTATAATAACTAGCTGCAGAGCTTTATACTACATAAAGAAACACACCATATACCATTAAAAAAAACATAAGTTGCATTTTTTTTGTCTCAGTAACCAAAGGCTGCAGCAGTGACAGACAGGAAACTGCAAATTTTAATACATCAAAATAATTATAAAAATTATATCTATGTTATGATGAGGTGATTGCAACATCATATGATTGATAATTTTTTTTCTATGATGATACAAATTTTGTTTTTATATTTTCTGTGCAAGAAGGAGCAAATAATAGGATACATGTGGAGACATCAGCGCAGAATGCCCTATGTCTTTGTTGGAAGTTAAAATCTTGGAACATCTATTATTTGACAGTTTTCCAGATTATTATTTGTTTTAACAATACTTTGAGGTCTTACTAATTAGAAACAATTACCAAATCTCCATTGTTAATGACGGGACCATAATCTGATCTGTTAAGTGCAACACTGCAAGTCAGATGGCTTTGGGTGGTAGAAATGCACTTTCCCAAACTTAATTTGACCTCTTCTTTTGATGCTAACATTTTATAACAATGTTTACAATAGTCACTGCCTTTATTTCTGCTGAATGTCTGCTGAAGCCAAGTCGCTGATTGTCAAAATGGTATGTGATTGTAAATCACTCATGATATGTTAGTCTTTCCATGGGTGGTCTTCATTCAACCACTGTTCAAATTTCAATTGGTAAAGTCGACCAACTCCTCCATGGTGGAGATGCCATCAGCGTGCCACCAGAGGTAGAGTAGTGATTTGTAGGTCTTTATTGCATCGGTGAGGAGCGAAAAGTGGAGGGCATCAAGTTCCCCACCACAGCCCATGGGGTTCTGAAAAATTGCCTGAAATGTACTTTAGCTAGCATCTTAATTATCTTTTTTTCTTGAAATATATAATTACCTTTCCACATCACATATGGGTAGCAGTCTGGTGAGCTCCACAATACATACAGCTAGCAATCTAAAGAGCTCCATATTATATATAGCTAGCATCCAAATGAACTCCACATTACACATAAAACAAGCAGTCTAATTATCTTTTTTCTTTACATAACCTTCAATTCCAGTAGGTTTTTCTGATGAACTCTGAATCTTCTTCCTCCATGGTTGGCGCCCTACCCCCATATTTCAGAGAAAGCGGGCCCAAATTTTGTATAATTGTAGATGCCACCCTGAATGGTATCTTAACCCAGCTTAAAGAGAGTAGTCTGAGGAAGATAGACTCCTGTTGTTGAGCTCTCCTTGGTGGGACTTCAACATGATAACTTGGTGTATATCTGTGTGTTGTACATCAGTTTGCCAGTCTATACTCATCATTAACCTCAGTGTTCAAGTTTTTATTTTACTTCCCTTTTACTACCTCATCTCTGTATGTGTTAGGTTACCCTAAACAAGTTATATGTGACAGAATATAGGACATAGATGAGTGGACTGCATGCTGCATACTTTTCATTTGAAGCCTCATCTTGATTGGCAAATCAGTGTTATTACTGATGCCTGACCAGTGCTTGTGCTACTGGCTGTCAGTCTAAGGTTTCTCAGTCTCATGACATGCAACAGCAAAATATGGCTTTTATGGATAGACACTGATGACAGTAGTTTCTCAAACAGATTTAAGAAGAATAATTTATTATTTTTACAGCATAAAACTTGGGTTTTAATCAACTCATAGTACCTCTACTTTTGTATCAAGGGAGAAGCAACTTTTTTTTTATTGCTTTATATCTATTATAGCGTGTTACAGTATGTATGTGTGTATATATGTATGTATGTATGTATGTATGTATGTATGTATGTATGTATGCATGGATGCATGCATGGATGTATGTTGTTATGTATATCATTATCGCATATTTAAGTTTTTGTCGATGATTGTAGATTATGAGGGTCATATTATAAAGGACATAGTTAATTTTTGTTTATGGATTGTATATTATATTTTAAGATAATTATCACTTGTAGGTAAACATGTTTACATGGATTTGGGTTCAGGACATTGGTTTTCCCCTATATGTCGCATCTTGCTAATGATATGATTTTGTTGCAGCTACTAAAACAGCTAGGGAAGGAGCACAAAGATGTGTTTCGAGGCTTCAAAGAAGGTCCAGTTACATTCCCACCAACCTATAAGTTTGATCCAAACACAGATATGTATGACACCAGGTAAGTTAACCATAACTTTCACTCCCTGTCATATATTAGATATTAATCTTAGTACAGATTACAAGAACAACTTATTAACTGTTCTCAAGTATAAAAAAATTACCAGCTATTAAATTTCTTATATGAAACAAATGTTAAACTGGTAAAACTATATACTAAAATCTATACTATTTGTACCACTCATCCAAAAATAAATCAACTGCCTAAATTTGCATGAAAAAGTACATGCCTGATTGAGCATGGACACAAAAATGCATTATGTTAATCTAAGATACTCTTTTTGTGTTGTTCACACAAATGTAGAGGCTGGAGCTCAAATAACATTTTGATATTTCCATTGTAATACTTGAAAAGATCCAGGTAGTTATTTTTAAGTATCATATAAATTTTGCAAATGCAGTGAATTAAGTACTTAGTAAGTTTTGCAAATTTATTGGCAATACAAATTTTACAAACAGATGTTCAACAGTGATAGCCATGGTGGCTAATTGGTGAAAGTGTTGGACTCCTGACCTGAATGGTATGCATTCAGTTCCCACCATTGGGGGATTAGCCCAGACTGGTCATCATAGTATATCCTTGTGCATGGCATGGTATAACCTTTAAAGTATTGCTGTGCCACAAAACACCCAAAAATTTTCATCAACAGAGTATCATAAACTTTTTTCGTGAATAATATTTCATAAAATTGGTTTCTTCTCAACTGAATGAAACATTTGTACCGGCTTTAATAATTTGTATGAAGAAGAGGTATTTAAATATACTTGAAGATTTACTGATGTAATATCAATAAATGTTCCCCATTCATCACAGACTAAGATACTAAACTAATAGTACAGATTTAACTAATGTACTATCAATGTCACAAAGCTACATTACCTGGCAATATTGAATAAAACAGCTTCATTGGTCAGTGGGTAAAAATGTTATCATACAAGGATTATGATACAACAATAATACATTACAGTCATACCACTGTGCCATTCTCTTTTCCGATGTTTACCTTTTCTTTTTGCTCTCTACTTGGTAATAAGAATGGTTAATTAGTTATGTTTAGTCATGGATTGAAAATTAAATGAAAATAACACATTTTTTATATTATGTGACAAATGAGGGTTATCTTTTTGAAAGAGGCTAAAAATGTTCTGATCCAGCTTTATTTGCTGGTCTTGTTTCCAGTGACAAAATCGGGAACATTTTGACTGTTATATTGTAACTCTTGTCAAACATCAAGTAGCTGATGGTGTATCTTGTCATGACCCTTGTAAGAAATTCATGAGTCAAATTCTTTTTTCTCTGGGTTGATTCAGTAAAATGAAACTTTTATAATGTTTTCGGAGTTCCATGCATTATAGTTACGAGTTATAGTTAGTGTTGGGAATTGGTGACAATTTAAAGATCAATACTTTAGATCCTCTTGAAAGACCACCCCTTCTATCAAGGCAAATATAATGGTCTGTCATGGCACAATAATCAGTAAATATGTGTATTGATAATATGGTCTCTCAAGACAGGTGGTCTCTCATTTTACTATAATCAGTTAATCAGAACCAATCAACCCTCTCAGTTTTAATTGTTTGGAAATATTTTCTTTATTTTTCATGGAAAATATCCTTTTCACTCACTTAGAATCATTTCTCAGCATCATTGTATTTATGGAATTATTGCTGTAACCAGTTTATCATGCAGAATTTAGGATGTCAGTACTTGTGATTTACAAGTTGAATAAGAGTACATGTCTGATAGGCTTTCATAGATCTAATAAACATGTTGGGTGATTGACAATCATAATCATGTATGGTTCTTTGACTTTTCTGGCTACTTTTTGATTGGCACACTACTAGTTGTAAGAGTTTTAGAACATTTGGTCTTCATTACATTAGTCCTCCCATTTTGCTTTGCTATACCTTATATACTCACATATAATTTGGATCCAACTGCAAACTGCATAGATCCATATTAGCTATTGCTTAATATGCTGGTAGATCTAGTTCTGTGCAGCTTGTTTGGAGTCATCATTAGAACAAATAACATAGACCCTGATCTACTGGCGCATTATCTGACAGATCAGAGTCTATGTTGTATGCAGTTGGACCTAACTTATAAGTAAATGTAGTAGATGTAAAATAAGGATGCTTCCTCAGGTGACATATATATACCCCATTGTTCCCCTTCCCCCCAAAAAACCATTAGAAGCTGCCTTCATCCCTTACTGGAAAGTGCTATCTTGCTACTAGAATGTAGGCAGCTAATTTTTTTAAGTTAATTTAAGAAAAGTATACTTAACTATATTAACATGATGCAGGGTTAATAAATGCTCATGGCAGTTGATTGGGGAGATGGATCAGTATGGCAGGAACTGTTTGGTGAAATTCTGTAAAATTCATATGCAAATGTTATGCATGGGTGGAGAAACATATGCCTGTATCCTAATAGAGATGTCAGAATTTTAGAAAAAGTCAACCGGGTACCTGATGATCCTAATGATTGGTTACCTGGGTACCCAATCAAAGGGAAATTATATTAAATGTGAACCTGAACTGCTTTGTTGTAAGTTTATACATACCAACCTCCCCGCCCCCAAGAGATATAAGTGTAATTATTACTCATATAAGTGTCAAAAAAGCACAATCTCAGCATAAAAAGAGTGATCTCTATATTACTAGCCATAATTACAGAAAACCTTATGAAAAACATACATTTATTTTTGCTACTTGCGGTACCTGGATCTGCAGTTACTTAAGATTCTTGTCACAAATCAGCTAAATCCATGTGGATTAGTATGACACACACAAAACAAAATGGTAAATTATTTATACGCAACATTCACTTTAATTAGTCTACATCACATGTTTAATTTTCACTCAAAAGTCATAAAGTCATGTCCAAAAATTCTGAATACTGTATTATATTACTGTAGAATACATCTTTCAAAATTTATAAAGCACTACTGATTTGTCCTTTTCCAGATGCAACATGTTCTTTAATTTTAAAAAACTTCTCCCCTTTAACATTTTTCAGTCATAAACATCCATCAGTCACATCGATAAAACCCATTTCACTTGATAATATTTGTTGCCATGTTATTTCAATATAGACTGGTCCACTACATATATTAAGTGTGTATCAAACTATAATTAATCTGTGACAGAAGGTTTCAGATTCAAGAAACCCATGTGTTTTCTTCAAAACATGTCATGTACAGTTACTATAAATAGAAAATAAGGAAACTGTTCAAGTACATAGCCAAATGGTTGCACACGTTGACGATTGAAGATCAGTATATGGAGGTCTACAGTGGATCAGTGTCAGATGACATGTGCCTCAAACTGTTGTCGTTCTTAAGTGTCTCATTCACTCCTGACGTTGCAAGATATAATCTTTGATCTGAACTCAGAAACATGTGGGAGGTTTGGGTTTTTTTTCTTAACATAAATCGAACGGGTACCCTACACCTAATTTTATTACCCGGGTAAATATGAATGGCCGGGTACCCAAGTACCCGGATACCCATTGACACCTTTATACCTCAATAAAAAAGTGTAACCCCCATGTTTGTGGTAAGGTTAGAAAGTTTTGTCTCAAGCCCAAACTTGTTTTTTTCCAGTTGTTCCTTGTTGAGAATGGCGTTTTCATAAATGGTTTGTACGTCTGTATCTTTCCCCAAGAGGGTAAAATTTTTTAAAGGAAGGCTTCACAACCAGTTTTCTGCTGTCTAGCAGCTTGTTGCAGAGCTGCTGTCACAAATAGTTTGAATTTCATGACTCTTAATAGTGATTCACTAATCCAGACCACATGACAAAAAAATCACGAATTCTGAATTTCTCAATCGGCTTAGATCAGGATTAAAATAACCTTTATCCCGTTAAGTGCTAGTCATAATATCTGCAGTGGTGCTGATAATGGTCCCATACTGCTAGTAGTGATATTAGTAGAATTATGTCCATTTGGTACAGTTTGCCTTCTAGCAAGCATTTGAATGTATTTTAATCTATATTTATAAGAGAAGTTTTACAAATACTTGTAAAGAAAACTAGGGCCCAACTGGAATTTTCTTCTTTTTCTTTAAATGTCGCATAGACATAGCTCTGTAAATTCTTTTAAAAAAACACTATATGAAGACAGCTTTTTCAAAGAATTTGATTAAGATGAGATTATTATATATAAGCATTGTTAGAAGTACCTATGAACAATTTGTGACTGAAACCAAGGTCAAAATTGGGTGGAATCATTGAATGTATGGCTCCATTCATCGAAGACACATGATTTGCAATTTTAAAAGCAAACGATGTTGGCTGTTTTCAGAATATATGAATGTAGAAATTTGTGAGATATTGAAAAATTATTATATATCATACTTTACAGATATTTGCTTAATTTCATATTTTTTTCTGTGCTTGCACCGTTGCCACTAATTAGAAGAACTGTTCACATGAAGATGTACATGTTGTAATTTTTGTTCCTACAACATGGACATTCTACAGATTTATATTCGGATAAATCTGAGTGAATTTGTTCCGTATGATGTGATTTTAAACCTTGTTATCTTTGAGCCTGGAAATTTTATTAAGATCATAGAACTAAACTAGATTCCGTGTGGAATTTTTGTTCTGTAGTTTCACTGGCCTCTGTGATTCCACAATCTTTTACATTGTTTCTTCGATGTTGCTTCTTATGGAATTGATACTGTTTTGTAATGAAGCTATAGTTAAAATGTCTTCACTACCAGGGAAAAAGAAATGTATTCCCCAAAAAGTGAAGTTTACTTTGGAATACAACAGAGATTGGCATTGCATAATCAGCGATAAAGATCAATGTACATTATGCTTTTTGCACATAGTGTGCCTCAAATTTTATCATTGTACATGGTGGCAGACACGATGTGAAAAAGTGCAGTGCTTGCAAAAAGCACATAAATATTGTGAATATTGAGAGTACTCAGCAGATTTCAGCTCTAGAATACGTTACTCTATCGACTGAAGACCTGCAAGCTACCAATGCAGAAGCATTGTTTGAGTTTTCTAGTTGAATATAACCTGCTTTTCTCTGTTGGAGATCATGCTAAACATTTGTTCCAAGTAATGTTCTCGGACTCAAAGATTGTTTACAAATTTTCCAGTGGAAGAACAGAAAGTGCTGCAATAGTAAAGGCATTGTCAGAGAACCAGCAAGCAAGCAGCCAAAACTCTTTTGAAAACAAACTTAGCATAGACCAATTGAGGAAGTTAAAATCTGTCACAACATCCTATCTTGACAAATAGCCGTAAGAACAAGTGAAGTTTGTGTATATAATTAAATAGGACTGCAAGTATATTTGTTAATGTATATAGTGTATTTAATGTGTTTTAGTTTTATTTTGGGATTTTCATATAATACAGCAGTGTTTTATCTACCCATGCGTCAAGCGTCAAATAAGCAGAATTTTCCGATTTGACGCACAAAAGTCGATGACGGTATGTAAATTGACGCACCCCAATGTTATGTTTTGCTGATTAACACAAAACAAAGGTTTGGTCTAAAAATCGTCGCCGGTATGTAAATTGATGCTCCCAATTGTTATGTTTTTGCTGATTAACACAAAATAAAGGTTTGTTCAAAAAGTCGTCGTTGGTGGTTGAAAACATACAGCTGGCTACGTTTTCCAAAAGAAGTTAAGTCGAGTGAAGAATGTGACAGTGAAGGCGCCTTTATGTTTTGCCATATATGTCCAGAAGCTAAAATAAACCTCGATGACCAAATGTGCAAAAAAAACAATAACTTTCATAACAGTACACTGGGAAGGCATACTGGGTTGCCAGAAAACAAACTGTTGATTGAACTCCAAATAATATTCAAATTTGTGAATGGCATTTTGTCCAAGTCTCAACATATCTTGATTCCGAGGTCACGTGCACTGCTTATTCTGCTACACTCGGAAATGAACACAATTATGAAACCTAAAATTGTTTTATTTCATGTACTCTTATAAATGACCACAAGTACATCTCTGGGTCTTTCTGCCTCTGAATTCAGTCATTGTAAATATCAGTATATTTTCCCACCCAGCCACCAGTCAAAGCCTTTGAACTTGCTGCCCAGCTGTTGCATGTTCTTTTGACGTACTCTTACAATGGCAACATGTACATCAGGAGGTCTTTCAGCCGCTTAATTCTGTCATTGTAAATATCAGCACATTTTTCCACCCTGCCACCAGTCAAAGTCTTTGAACTTTCTGCCCAGTTATTGCATCATGCTCTTTTGATGTACACTTATAATGATAACATGTACATCAAGGGGTCTTTCAGCCACTGAATTTTCTAATTGTAAATATTTGCACAGCTAAGTGATCAATATATTTTCTCACTAAGCAGGTGGCTGAAGCAGGACTGGTAAGTCTTTGAATTTTGCTGCCCACCTATTACCTGTGTACGGAGGACTCCCGCCTAAGTGATTTTCTGTGTCCCAGATAAAAATATTGGCGTCCAGATACGTGTGATTAAGCGTTTCCGAGACCTCTGGAAGGTTCAGAACACCAGGCAGATTTTAATGCAGTTTTACAAACAAGAAATACCAGCGAAAGTGCTACTTAAGTGTGTACATTGGCTGAGTGTAAAAAGACATCCCTTTTTAAAAATAAAATCTCTTCTTAATCTAATACTCGACTTAACTGCTAAAGAAATTGGTGTCATTGGCATTTTGAAGAATTCCGCCATTCAGTATGACTTGGCTACTACCTGTTCAGAGGTACTGGAGAGCCTATCAAAACATTGCTGAGGATAATCTTATACATGACCTGCAAAATTCGTCATTTGTGACAGCAATGTCAGATGAAAGTACTGACATAGCCAACAATAAACGCCTTGTCATATATGCTCAGATTATTTCTGATGATATGAAACCATCAACAAGATTTTTAACAAATATATAATGTTCAGATGCTTCTGGCAAAGGAATTGCCTTATTGGCTTTAGTCACATTATATAACTAATATTTAAACAAAATAATTATTTTTTAAAAACTACTTTAGACTGATCATCGGCTTGACTCATAGGTTTGGATTTTGACTCACTGTTTTTTGCCTTGATGAGTCAAATGACCTACATGAAGCCATTTGTAGATAAATCACTGATACAATAATGACCATCAAAGTGGACAGAGTTAGCGTCCAGGTACTTTTCACTAGTTATTTTCAGAATTCACAGATTTGTATCCCTCTTTTCACTAAATGCAAGCCTGGAGGGTTGGCTGCTCTGTCATTGGACAGATTATCCATGAGGATACAACCCTTGGTGAAAAGCTGAGAACACTTCTGCAAACAGGGCATTACTATAGCCCCAATTCTCACTGCATTTGGGTTAATGATAAGCACGAACATACTTGCAGTCGCTGGTGGGGGCAGCACACACACTTACACCAGCATCATCTTCAACCGAACACCTAAACCAGATTCTAGCAGCATGAAAGAATGGCTATAAAAGCATCTGGAGCTGCTGGCTGTTATGCTGAAAATGCTAGCATAATAAGTGGCAGTGGCCCTGCCAGGAATTATCAGGTCAATTGTGTCGTTATTGCTTATGACCACTGGCACTGACATAGCTGGCTGCCCCAAAACCTTGTGGTGCTTTTCATCATGATAGCTGTTGCATTCTTTGCTGCACAAATGTGGCTGCAGTGTCTAGCATGCAAATGTAAGAACTACAAGCCCTAATATAATGCCAGCCACAACCAATGTTATTTTATTAGCTTCATGATTTTCAGCTTCCATTTTGGCAGTGCTTTCTGCTGTTCCACTCACGGCATTGTCACTGCAAGCAATAACCACCATGGTAAGCAGCCCTTACAGGGGAAGCTTCAGCCAGTTTGCCACATATTACAAAATGAGAAATGTCAAAGTTAATCTTATGCTCATTGTACTGCGGTGACAAGTACAAAATTCCTTAATTTACTGCAGAATGCTTGTATTAAGGGCCCCCCCCCCCCCATACTGGTGCTGGTAATGCCCTTTGATTTTTTCTGGCATAAAATAAACAGAGGTGTTTCTTGCTTCTTTATCCTCAACCTGCAAGAAATAGGCAGTGTGCTGCTTTCCATCTCTAGGGTCCTCAAACTTATAATATGCTGGGTCCAATACAGTGAGACGTTAACCATGAGTGGGAAGGTCTTCCCATATCCACAGGCCTTATAAATGAACTGGCCTTTCCTGGAACAAAGCTGATTACACAACGCACACAGACCTTTAATAATCACCATGCTTTTACTGCCAATCTGTGTTTCTGTTCACTACAGACTCAATAAAAAAATTGTGCTTGTAAGAGCCATATCATTGTTATTGTTAAACATGCCATGTTGATTTGGAAAGGGGAACTCCATCTGAGTAAGACTTTTGTTTACCTGATAGTAAATTTGAAACTAGTAAAAACCGCACACCATTTTAGGCAGAGTTTCAAAAAGAATGTGGTTACCAGTGCTAACATTGTGGCTGGTGATCAAGTACAAAATAGCAAAAGTCACTTGACTGAGCCAAAACAGACTCTGGATTTCCAGAATTCCAGCAGTTATTATATATCTTTTGTTTCAGCATGAGGCAGCACAAAGTACTGTCAACAAATGTTACATGCAAGGAGGCATTATCACTGACATTGATGTCATTCTTTTGGCATTGCTATATGTAAAACACCACAAGCAATGTACTTTGCATCGACATTAAAGCAATGTGCCTGATTTAATACCATAACTTACACTTAAGTGCTTACAGTGTATTAATATTGTACCAACCAATCCTCAAATTTGGCCACTGGTTCTAGAACAAGTGTTATGCAGGAACTGGAATTCGCACATAGCACTCAAGATTTTATACAATCCAGGATGGGTCAGCATTTTTGGCTGTGCTTGGTAACTATAAATTTAATGCACACCATTTGGGCAGTACCAACATTATGGGATCCTTCTCTGTTCCCAATGAATATTGCAAACTTAAAAACACTTGAATAACTGTGGCCTACAGTATAGCAACTACGCTGGTTAGCATCACACTTTCTACATTAGGAATGCTCAGTTGGAATCCTTATAAACAGATCCTTAAGGACACATAATGGTGGTACTGTTGTTCTGGATAATGCCTCATACAAAAACCTTGCAGCTAGCTTTGCATCTCTGTATTTGCTGCCTGATACATGATTAAGTGTGAGGGTCACATTGCCAGTGCACAGCTAATGGGATTCTCAACTACTCTAACCTTATTTGACCTGATCTTTGACATGAATGTGACCAGTAATTAGAATTGCAATAAAGGAAAAATAAGGCCATGGGTGGGCAACCAGACATGAATGAAGAACATGAACCATTGGTGCCACCAGGTGATCACACATTAGCGGACAATGACATGAATTTTAGATGGGCTTGCAAACTTGTCCAGGTTGATGTCAACAGGAATTACAAACTGCTGGAAGAATTAAGCACTGGGGCCACCTAGCCGCCACCACTTCCCCCAACCAAGCCAACCTGTGGTCAGCTAGGGGTAATTGAACTGCTGGAACAAAACCTAGAAAGTAACTAGCAGGGGTGGTTGGTGGAGGTGGGCTGTATTTGCTACTGCAGTGCCAATGTGGTATTTGGTGAAGCACCATTAACAATGACCTTATCGCTGGGCTCACTAGACTAAAATAAAAATGAGATCTTCCCACAAAAATTTTATGCAACGTTATGGTGACCAGTCAGAAAAGTACACAATCACAAGCCCCACAAACAGAAGGCACACTGTTTGTGACTTTTGATGAGTGTATTGGCAGGTATTTAGAAGACCATTTCGTTTCTAGATCCAAAGGTGTTAGGGAAACTGCCATTTTCTTAAACCAGGTCAGTTTTACCAGTATTTCACAGTGATAAGTGGTAAGTGCATGCCATGTGAGAGCTAATCCCCCTCCAATAAAAGTTTCATATCACCTTCCATAGAGGAGTTATAATGTTGCAATGCCCAAAATCTCCAAAGATCCGCAAGATTTGTACCTTAAAATAATCTTTGAAGCTGAAATTTCCTTAATAGTCAAGTCCAAACTGTGACACACTCCATAAGAACCATTCAGATGCATGGTAAACATGTTTGATGGCATTTACATTATGTCTGTGTCTGGAGGCATAAGTGTGGTGGTGATTGGCCTGTTTTCAACAGTCATTGCCATCCCCATCAGATTTGCCCTTGAGTTCACAGTATTGGGTTGTGCACATGTTTCCATGGCAGCAAATTTCATTAGGCAGCAGCTCTCCTTGAAGTCCAAAAAGCACAGTGAAATCCATATGCATGCTGAGACAAAACTCAATATTGAACCACATTTCCAAGGTTCTTCTTGACAATGCCATCGCCAAGGGAGAGTTTAAGCGCATTCTTAATGAAGTCACCAAATATATGGTCATGAAAAACGAAATACAGGCTGCATCACACAAGGCATATGCTTCAGTTATTATCAATAAAGTGGCAGTAATGAGCTGTAAGCCAAATGAAAAACAGAAGGCTGCAAAGAAAATATGAAAAATCTCACTGGAAATTCTGTATAGATGTGTACTTGTGCTGTGTTTGGTATGTGAAATCCATTCTGAATGACAGGAACATAAAAACTGACTGAAACAAAAGAACAAGCAAAACAGCAAAGAGAACAGCTTACTTTCTCACATACAGTACTCAAACATGAGACCTATTTCCAGTGTGCCACCACCATATGATGCATTGTGTTCAATGTGGTGCCTACTCCCTCCCTTTTTTCCTCCACTTTTTTGTTAGAATATTTGCATGCATTTCTTGAATACATTGTTGCTCAGATAAATGCAGCCTTGACATGTTTGTTTTGAACATGAGCAAGCACTTCATAAAAAATGATGGCAGCCTTGTGTGTAGTCACCTGCCTTTGAAATGCTTTATTTGTAATAGTAAATTGTACACTAGTCTGTCAGTTTTAGTATTAGTAGCATATTTATTTTTCACTGCCAAAAACCCCAAGTCCCATAATGATTAAGTTGTAAATGATGAATACTGTTGAAGGCAAAAACATGTCATTAACAAAGCAGCCTGTACACATTTTGTTTTGCTACTATTAAGTATGGTATACCTTTAAAGTGTAACATTCTATTTATATCTGAGGCAAAATAACATTAAAGATGATGCAAATGAAAGTACGGTAGCTATTGTAATGGAAGTCCCCTTCTAGTAAATGCCTCCACCCTATTTCCACAAAAAAAATAATTCCTACCTTATCAAGGTTTATAGATCTGTATATATCCATTATGGTATGTCCAAATAATTAAAACAGTCCATGAGTAATCCAATGACAGAAAAATCAAAACATTAACGTTAATGTAAAACAGCTGAGTAATGTACATGTGTGTTGGCAGAATGCAATTAATGCCTTCCCACTATCATGACCCACCAGCACCTGGGGGTAGTGGTGGCTGGAGCAAGTTAGTTTGGCATCCACAGGTGCCTAAGGGGTGGGGACGTCCCCTTATTGGGCTGGGGTGGGTGGGGATATGCCATATACATACATATGTGACCTCAGGCAACACCCATATTTTACATCTGCTAGTGTATATGGTAATTTTGTGATTCATATAAAATTATACCAGATCATCACTGCTGTGTCTACAAATACCATCCCGCAACTTTGTACAACAAAGCTGCAATTATTGTTACAGTAACTGTCCTTCTAATTCCTCTTTGCACACCATGGTTTGATGTCATCCTCTTAGCAATACTTCACCATTCAAAGTAACCTTCAATGCTATAATTGATTTAAGTCCTTTCAGTGGCATATGTTGTTCTTTGTGTCTTTATCTGTTTTTATTCCTATTCATTTTAAAGTAATTACTACCAGTCCTCTAACTTAGGATGCATAGGTTCATTTACTGTTTGGTGTACTTCCTCTTACATTGTTAAAAATACAAATTTGGAACTGTTCTAACTTTACTGCAGTTCTTTATACATTTGCATAATAATTTTGTAACTTTTGCAATTTTATATCCATCTCCACAATGAGGTTGATGTGGCATGAGGAATCATACTGTATAATTGAGGAAAGAAATGAAAGTGCTGCATGTGCAGATTTCAGTTTGGTTATGAAGCTTTAAAACATGAATGTGTTTTTTAAGCAAGATTATAAAGTTATCAAACTTGCTAACTTCAGATTATTTGATTTTTCAAAATGAGCTTGGAAATACTGACTCACTTCAGTTGGGTCAAGCTAAGAGATATATTTCAGTTTCAGTTAATCACTAGAAAGGAAGGAAAGATAACAAACTATCATTGTGTTTTCCTTATTGTTGTATATATCTCAATCTGCCCATAAAGTACCATATTTCTTCCAAATTTAGGTCCACTCTTGAAATGTAGCCCCTCCTCCAATCTTAAGTTATATGAATTTCAAGACTTACGATTCTGATTAGGATCATAGCTCTAAGGAACCAAAACTTTTAAGTGAATTCCAGCATGACCTCTCAATTCATAGTTTCTACAGAGAAAAGTCGATTTTTCCATACATGTTATCTTTTTACTTCACATATATTTTTATACAAGCTATTGGTTGCTCCTGTGTATATGAGAAACAGAAGCTTGTGGAATATACTGTAGTATGCTTGGAACTATTTTTGGAGTATACATTGCAATGGATTATAATGCTTTAGAACTCGACTTCACTAAATCTAGTACTTGATGTCACATTCCAAACTCATCAAGTAAATATGTGGTAATTGCTGATCCAGCTAAAAAATTCAAATTTATATATCAGTTTTCTATCCTTCAGGAAGAGATCTATTACATTATGCTAAGATCTTAATAATAAGTTTCTGAAACTGTGTAATATGAAATTGGGAAGTTCTGTTGCAAGTAGCAGGTTAAGACAATATATATATATATACATAGACTGTAAGGGTTGGCATTCTTTCTCTTTGCCTTTGGAATAGTAGTCTGCAGTGATCCACATTGTTTTGATTCTTTTTAACAACAGTTGATTACTGTTATGTAAAAGGAAGCATACTGAAGATACAGGTAGGTGTTATTTTCACATACAGAATGGAAATAGAATTCATCAAACAGGATTCTCGGATACACAAAAATCTGCATAAAAATGTATATATTTTTAATTTTTATTCTTGTGTAAAACAAAATTCCAGCTGCTGAGCCCTCAGTACATGTTTTTTTTGTGTCATCTTCTCTTTTGTTTGATCTGTTTCAACAAAGCAAGTATCACTCATGTAATGTCAATGTTATCAAACAGCCCAAATTATTGTAAAGGTATTAAGTGAAGCTACATAGACCTGATTTTAGCTGGTAAGGAAATTAAAACATTTTTTATTTATTGTAAGTGTCTTATCATCACTATGATCAAGAGACAAATCATGTGTGTGTGCTTTGACACCCGACTTTGATACGTACCATCTAGCACACTTTAAATCCATTGTACTGTTAAATCCTTCTGAGGTGTTTGTGTTTGCATTTTATCATATACCATATTTTAAAAAATGTTCAAAGATTTTGAGACCTCTTGGTATTCTTCCCGAAAATATAACTGATTCATTTTGTTTGTTGGAGAAATAAGAACTTCCAATTCATAATAAATTGACTCATGTTTGTTTGCCTCTAAAATATTTTACGTAAAGCAGTGTTTTCCTCCAGTCCTGGTGTCAGCCATTGTTGAATTGCCCTATCAGTGTCCTCATTACTCATTGGTTTGTATTTGTAATTTGTGGATTTAATGCCATTTTTCAGCACATGATAGGCTATACATGGCAGCAAGTATATTTTGATGGAAGAACCTGTAAAAACCCAAGGAGGAACCACCAACCCATGGAAAGTTACTGGCAAGCTTTCACACATACTCATGTTAACTGAGTCAAGACTTAATCCAATGCAGACAGAGGTGAGATGTCGGTGATCTGTAAATGCAAGCACCTTATACCACTCAGCCACCTGGGGCTCCCTACTCATTGGATTAACACTGTTGATGTTCATTAGAATCTGATGTGTGTCTTGCTTTTATGCAGTACAGTGCTCAAATATGATAAATTTTCAGACACAAGCCCAGGTAGCTAGGGCAAGTGGCTTTCACAAAAAAATCTTTTGCCTTGACTTAAAGTCCACTTGCCTGACATGCCATATTTTTTTTATTATTTTGACACACCAAGCCCCCCCCCAAATATCTTATACATGTACTTATAATGGTATTAATGAGACTGAACCCTCATTCAGGTTCTGCTAAAGAGTTACTCACAACTAAAAAGATTTCCAACAATTTCACAGTTTGTGCATGCTTGGATGGTAAATTCTGAAAAATTGTGGCATACACCTCAGCAATTGCAATCTCCAACTGTATGCGTTAAGCTTTGCCATCAGGTTGATATATGCAGTCTGTATTTCATCACAGTCTGTAGGATGAGTATTCAAGACCTTGGAGTAGTTTCATTTTCTGAACACTGCAAAAATCTTCATGTTTCTCAATCTGTGTTCAAAACAGTAATGAAGTTGGGGAGGCATTGCAGTAGGTTCAACTTTTGTAATTAATTTGTGTGGTGTTCTTGTGGATGTGTCACAGTTACAACAAACAATCACTATGTATCAATAGAATCAGTAGCTACCAGCTTTCTGAACAACAGAGGTTTAAAATATTGTGGTGTGTGACCGTACATATATATAGTTCTATACTGTGATTTGAACCGAACCATTCACCAAGCCATGAAACTGGCATTATGTTCGCTCTGTACAACCCAGCATACTGCAGATATCCTATTGGTACTGTTTATTATTGAATTCTACGCACATTCAATTCAGTATATTACCTGCAGCTGCTGAATTACTTCATTTGCTCTTTTGGTGTGCCAGCTAGGCTGTTTACATTTGACTCCATTTCGTTTTGAAGCCAATTAGGATACCATTCGGGTATGTTTAATTCCTTTCATATATGCTGTATTACCAAGCATGAGATCCAAAAGCATTTGGTTTATTTGGTTTCTGGACATTTGGTTTCTTTGGGTTCTGAGTGTTTTGGCAGTTGTGTCCTTGGCCCCCATCAGTGAATACCTAAAAGCTACAGATTCTACCATTTGCCAGAAGATAGTCCCAGTACCAGAGTTGATTACCATTGAATCCCATTTCGAGTTAAGATCATCTGCTTACCAGGCGAAATAAACCTGATTACAATCATAGTTACATTGAGGTTGCAGTTACTCCTTTTCCATTTGGTGGACTTAAACTAAATATCCAAGTTTACTGAACTATTGGAATGAGTGGCCACATGATTCCCCCATTTTGACAGGTTTTAAGATATAAGGGTGACTGTATTGTTAATGTTACCTTTCCATTGTCTACCTGTCTTTCATAAACTGCAGTTATTGTACATGTGATATTTTACTATAATTAGTTATTCTTTAACTTATTACTTGTTAACCCTCTAATAATTAAGCTATTTGTTGAGTTATCTGGATCCTAATTCATAGATTCATTTCTTTCTTTCCCCTTACTTTGCATACACTAATTTGCATTCACATATTAACAGTCGACACTACTTGCATGTTATGCTCCTGATATTCTTGATCTATTCTTACTTTTCTCTCTTCCTCCCTCTCCCCCCCCCCATATAAATCAGAATTCATCATGCCAACTTGGATGTGGTGTAGTTGTTTTCAAATAAGTATCAGCTCAGTGAGATTTTCCATAAAGTAATCCAGAAGGAAACAATTCCACCCTCAACCACGTTAGACTATAATGTCATGATCTCAGTTTCTTTAGGGTGAAAAACATTGTATGGGAGGCTTTTATAACTTGCAAATCCCTTGCTTAGCTTAATTGTCAAACAATCACTTATGTATTGCTTGATATATTTAATCAATGATGCAACTATCAGGTCTAGGTGAGCAAGGGGCAGCTCTTATTATTCATGCAGTACAGATGAGTGCTAATTATAGGTAACCAGGGCAATACAGGAAAAAATATAGTACCATTTCTCATTCACTGGTCACATGCTTTGAAGACACAAAACTTGTAGCTTTTGGTGGTGCTCTACAGTTTCATATTTTGCATAGGGTTAGAATTTTAAAGAAAAAGAATTTCCCCAGGTTTCCTCACTGGTTATACTGGCTATTTAAAAAAGACCTTGTATATCTTAGGTATTGTTCAAAGAACCTTTCATTCCTTTTATTTTGGTGTATGATTGATGGTTGTAATATGGGTTATAGAGTATACAGCTTGGCCTTGCTCCAGATGTGTACCTTTCAAAAAACTGCTAACTCCATTTTGTCATTTTCACTTCCTGGACTTCAGAGGTATATTGTCAACAAAAGAGCTGATAACTTTTTGTTACATTTTATATATTTGGTAATTCATCCATTGCAATTTCAGAAACTGGATTGTCTAGTTGGGCAAAATTCATTTTCCCTATTTTTTGTTGCTTTTATATGCTGGACAGTAGCCTAAAGGTCAAGAGGTACCTCGTGACCTTTAGGCTACTGTCCAGCATATAAAAGCAACAAAAAAAATCCACATACTTTGGATCCTCCATGACCCTGATTTGGGTTGCAACCTGAGGTTGGGAATCGCTGTTTTAATTCTTCACAAAAAGAAGAAAGGAAAGATTATATTTGTTAACTCCGATTTTTGAGCTGGGGTAATGTTTCTAAATATGTAGGAATATTAATGTTTTTATTATTGCTTTTTTCTTCAAGATTTATTGAATCATATGAACTGAATGATGAAATTAATTACAATATACGATCAAGAAGGAACTTAGAATAACCTGTTCTTGATATTATTCTCTCAATAAACAGATGTAAATCAGATGGTACCTCTGGCTTGCAGAAAAGGTGGTATGAGTTTGCGTTTTAAAGGCTTCTCTATGCAGTTTCTCATTATTATATTGTGTACCATGCTTTTCTTAAACTTTAATTAGGGCCCCAGATCAAGATGCACACCTTAACCATCGATATGTTTTTTTTCATCTGTTTAATCATTCACACTTCTTGATATCACCAGGTTTTGCAATGCTTAAATGTAAGGTAAATTTCTGTTGCACATAAATATGCTTTTTGTGGTTTCATCTTTTCATGTCCCATGTTGATGGAGTTATTGCTCTTTTTTCATCAGTTTTTATTGCTACAAAAGGTCCTTGAAATGAGCATACCTCAGGAACCGTTTTTCTGGCGCAATTTGGTCCATACATTGCCATGTAGACCTAGATGTGCCTATTATGCATTTTGTCTGGGTAGGGTTATGGCCCTTGATATTTTTGATATGCATCAGTAATAGTCATTTTTGTTATGCATTAGAAATAATTGTTTTTGTTATGCATCAGTAATAGTCCTTTTTGTTATGTATTAGAAATAGTCCTTTTTATTATGCATCAGAAATAGTCATTTTTGTTATGCATTAGAAATAGTCATTTTTGTTACGCACCAGCATAGCTCAAGAACCATTCAGCAGACAGTGACACCTTGCTATAATGGTTGGTGTCCACAAAGTGCCATCGTGCTATGTAACAAAATCACCATCTGAAGCGTAAATAGTTAGAGAGTATGTACTCACCAGCCAGTCATATTGTATTCATAATACTAATTCATACATGCCAGTCATTGTGGTTTAGGTGACATCATTATGCTTTTTTCATTGCATTTTTGGTACATTAAAAAAGAAAGAAAAAAGAAAGCAATAAAATGTTCTTGTTTTCATTTTTATTATCATCTCTTATATCCCACACATATAAATTTGAGAATATTCTAAAAAAAGGAAGACTGCAGCATGAAAAGAGCATACAAGTACCTAGACATACATGTGCTTTCCTTATTTTCTATTTATAGCAACTGTATGTATGACACATTTCCAAGAAAACCTGCTGGTTTCTTCAGTTTGAAAATTTGCTTCACAGATTCATTAAATTGATAATATATTTAGGTAGTGACCAGTCTATACTTTTAAAGAAAATGGCACCAGAGGTTAAGCAAAACAGGTTTTATTGATGTGGCTGTAATGTGACTAAGAATATTAGAGCAGAGGGATTTTTTAGAACTTCAAAACATGTCAGATCAGAAAATAAGACAAATCAATAGTGCTTTACAAATTTGAAAAGAAGAATATTTGAGTGATGTAATACAAAACTTGAGCACATCATCATGCATATTGTAGAATTTGTGGACTTTATAATCATTTAGTGAAAGTTAGACATGTGAACTAGTTAAAGTGAGTGTAGAAATAATTTGTCAGGATGTCTTGCATTTGTATTATGGTACTAATAAACATGGATTTTGCCGTTTTTATAAGAGATTTAACCAGCTGCAGATGCAGGGTAGTTGCAAAAATACGTTTCATACAGTGTCCTGTAATTATGGCATGTTAAATATATATATATATATATATATATATATATATATATATATATATATATATATATTGCACTTTCTTATGTGCAGATTACGCTTTTTTGCCACTTGTGTTAGCAATAATTACACTTACACCTTCTGAAACTGTCATGTGTGCTAATTCCATTGAAAATATGCAAAAAGAAGCATAATTTCTTAATTTTTTTTCTGCTTGATTCCATTCAACTCCAGTACTTATAATTTCTTGCTAATACTCTCACACTAACTTAAGAAATGCTGTATTTTCTGAAACATTGTTAGTTACTGGGCATGTCCAGTGGGTCTGATTTTTTTACTGACAATTTTAAAAAGAAACTTGTAATTAGGCTTAATTAACATGGGAAGTCATGGGTATTTGTTTCATAACAATTATTTAAGGTGAACAGTTCGTCTGGTGTGTATGACTTCTTGATGGATTTTTGGAGTAAATAATTTGATTTTAATGGGTAAAGAGTGATCTCATAAAAACAATCAAGTCATTCTTTAAAAGTAAAGGAAAATCTAAAACTTTGCACAACTGCAGGACAAGAAGCATGTTTGAAGAGAATAGCCAATACCTCCACCCTGACAACTCAAATGGTTCCATTCCAGTAAATGGTCGACAACAGTACAACTGTATGTGTAACTTCAGCATTGCACAGACAAATGGCTTGTGTATATGTGATAGCCACTGTCTGCATTTCTGATGCTAAAATAAAAAGGATTAAGATGAAAGGTTGTAGGGACTGTGGCAATGACCAGAATTGTTCTTGACTATTTGAGTGATAAACTTGTTTCAGCTGGTGTGTATGAGGGTTCACTGAGGTGGTGGTCTCTTGTTTTCCCTTGTATAGGCAGGTAAATTAATTGATTTATACATTCATGTTGTGAAACTTTTTTTAGACCACCACCTTTGTTTGATGCTTGGATGTGTATGCCAGGTGAAGACAAACAGAAATAAGACTTGATGGCTCGTTATTGATGGTTCAGTAATAATTAGTTTAACAGTTCTCATATTTTTAAGGAGCTTACATCTTTAAAAAATAAGCAAGAACAGTTTTTTTTTTCTTCAAGAATACAGCATATCTTGCCAAATTATGAAATCAGACTCTTGTTTATTTTGGCGTTGAAGCATTGTAGTACTTGAAACTCTTGGTGAATGGTAAAATTTTTAGGGCCATGCCACGACCTTGCTATATCCAAATTTGTGCTATAACAAAGTGTGTCATAGCAGAGTTTCATTGTATTCTGATGTAGTGTGGTATGAACATTGTCTCATAGACCTAAATGTGCCATGTATGAGTTTTGTCACATCAACTCCATTTTGGATATAGTAATGGTCCTCTACATTTTTATCGACTTGAGGAACGGTGTTATAATTAAGATCCTTATTGTGAAGGACTGCTGTACTGTAAATTAAAGTATGCAGTTTCATTCATCAGTTTTCATGACAGTTTTGGTTGCTACAAACCTTAAATTTAAAGATCAATGATGAATTATCCATTTATGATGACACTAGAACCTACTTCTCATTCATGAATTAAGGTAATTGTGAAAATCTTTTTGTTGTTGTAGTGCCAATCTATGAAAATTTATTATGAATTAAAATATTAAATGAATTAAGACAGAATTCTAAGGGATATAGATCATGATCTATTTGATTTTCTTAATACATGTACTTTAAAAATCATACTGCAATCCCATTGTTTATTTATGATTTACTGATAATTAATAACATTAGGTTTTAATTTATGCTATATCAGGTATGGAAGGAGAAGTCACTTAACTTGCTCATACCCAGCCTATTTCTAACATATTATTACAACAACAACAAAACAACAACAGCAGTAATAATGATAATAATAATAGCATCATCTGTATTAACAATAATTGATTGTAATAATAATAATAATAATAATAATAATAATAATAATAACATCTGTATTAACAACAGTAATAATAATAATAATAATAATAAATTATGCACCAGTGGTAACATTTTTTTATCTCAGCTTCAGAAAAAAAGCACTACTGGTATATGGGATTCACTTTGTCTGTTGATCCATCAGTCTACATGCACATGAACATCCTTAATGTCCTTTACTGTTTTATCTATTGAATTTAAATTTACATTTTGGGTGCAGTTTGTGAGGAACATGTGAAGCAAACTAGGTCACATGATCTACTTATTAAGATTTATTACAAATCATGTCTGAGCCCACATTTCAGTATCATTTTACCTATTGCCACCAAACTCAGATTGAGGGTGAATCTTAGGATGGACAGTGTTTGACATTAGAACTGGATGGCTGTGACCTATTTTCCAGGTTTTATTTAAAAATGCCAAAAATTTTGTTCGTCTTTCCTGTTTGGGCTCCAGTACCACTATACCCATTGTCACCAAAGTAACATTATGTTTGCATTTTGGGATTAACATATATCATGCAACAAAACTGGGTCACTTCTTTTCCATGAGTTATTAAAAGCCCACACTTCAGTTCCAGTACCTTTTCACTTAATACTACCAAACTTTCACTGATGGTGCATCTTAAGATAGATGTGTTTGTCGTATAATAAAATTGGGTTGCTGCATCCTACTTTTCCAAGATTTTTCAAAATTACTTGAAAAATTGTCTATTTTCCATGTCTAGGTTGTAACTTCTATACTATTGGACAACTGTATTTGCATCAAACTTACACTGTGTGTGAACAGAAATGAAAATGTTTTTAGCACCAAAATTGGGTCATCATGACCTACTTTTTATAATTAATAAAAACTGGTCACTATTTTGTATAGGATTTTAATTCCAAAACTATTTCTCTCATTCCACCAAACACACAACATAAATTAAAGATCAAGCTTGGTCACTGTGAGCTCTTTTCAGGGTTGTAACATGACTTAAAGATGGACTGTTTTCTGTAATTTACCAATCTTTAAACTTATTGTCACCAAATGTACATTGTAGGTGCAGCTTAGGATTAAGCTGAATCACAAACCAAACTGAAAATGCTGTGTCCTACTTTTCAATAGTTTATTGGGCACTCTTTTAAAAATATTGAAATATACCACATAAGCAGTTGTATCTTTTGTAGCTCATCAACTCTAGTTAAAATAGTATCCTATTCTTTCCCTCTTGTTTGCTCAATCTGTTGGCTGTTATAGATGCGCACCATCCATCCACAGATAAGCTCAATATATTGGCTGTTATAGATGCAAACTGTTCAGTCATCCACAGATAATCATTTCAGTCAGCTTCTATCGGATATGCTCAGCATCAAAATTATCTTTTGAGAAGAACATGTACTTTTAGCTCTACTAGTCAGAGAGCAGAAGAATTTATGGGATGACTTGCTGTCCATAATTTATTCTTCCATTAGTAAAAATGTTTTATAACTACCCCTAACTTAGGAGGATTGCCATAAAACTTGACAGTTACACACTTTAATCCCAAGGTCTAGTTAGTCCTAAATGACAGACAGCTAATATGGCCACAACACAGTGGCCATCTTTAACATCTTGTTATAGCTACTTCTAAATGGATGGTCATATCAACACGGAGTTTTCATTCAAAGATTTCTTATGTATACCTGGCCCTATATGAAAATGGTGCTGATCAGATCTCCAGTATGGCCACCAAAAGTGGACATCTTGAAAATCTTGTTATCACTACTACTTCTGGGTGGATGGTCATATTGACATGGGGCTTTTACCAAAAGACTTCCTACAATGTATATTGTTCGCAATGAAAATACTGCCAATCAGAAATCCAATATGGATACCATGGCTGCCAGCTTCAAAATCCTCCTTTACAAAAGGTCACATTGACTTGGGCTTTTCACCAAAAGTATTCTTATGCTGACTACTTGGTTCTAAATGAAAATGATGCTGATCTGATGTTCAATATGGTCACCATGGCAGCCATTTTTAAAATCTTGTTACCACTACTACTCCTGAATGGATGGTCATATCAACATGGGGTTTTCACTAAAAGATTTTGTATGATGTCTAGTTGGTGGGAAGTAAAAATGGTGCCAACCTGGTATCCAATATGGCCACCGCAATGGCCATCTTGAAAATCTTGTTATAGCTACACCTCCTGAATGGATGATTATATCAACACAGCGTTTTCCTAAAAGACTTACAATGTCTCGTTTTTCCAACATGAAATATGTGTTTGCAAACTATGTAATTTTTGTTAACCAATACAGATCGATATTGACAGAGATAATAATCCTCAGACATATGGTTTATATAAGTTATGTATTTTTGCTATTATGTCAAAATTTTTAAAATTGTCCCAGACACATAGAGATGCCAAGGTTGGGGCCCAGGATTCACTTCTTAAAAATTTGGACAAAAGTATCACTATATTAATGAATACATCAAGAGAGGGGATATGTGATATGTGCTTCAGTTTTAAAATACACATATATTCATTCCAAATACTGATAACAAGTGCAGAGATTTAACTGATCAAATTAAGAGGGAAGAAAAGAAGAGATAAAGTATAAATTAATTTATGGTACAAGGTCGCAGTAACTTTGCACGATGTGTTTACATGATATATACTGATAGTAACTTTCTCAAGAAACAACTTACTCTATTGAAGCACATTTATGTAAGTCATCCATTTCTTCAGAAATGTTTTTGCCATCAGAAAGTTTAAAATCACATCTCATTTGATCAATAACATGAGAGCTATTTCAGACAAGGTGTGAAACTTAATAAACTTAGATAATCTCATTGGAAGACGTTTATCATACCATATTTGATGTCCTAGCTTCAATGTTTTGGTCACAGATGATTTTTCATTTTTGGTCTCATCTGTGAAGCATATCCAAGACACAGAGATGTTGGGGGGGTGTACCAGTTTCAATGTCAAGTTGTTGCATTTAGTTCAGTTTCTCTGACGCTGTTATGAAATGTGTTGGATCTATTCGTCTTGGAAGGTTCTAGCCACCATGTTGACCAGCTTGTGATCTGGTGATTATGTTCTGCATTTAGCACTGTTGTTTCTCTGACATTGTTGCAGGGTTGTGGTTGTGAAACTTGTTTGGTCTATTCATCTTAAAGGGTACTACTCACCACAAGCAAAAATAGGTCACATTGACCCACTTTTCACTTTAGAGTGATTACATTATGTTTCGCTTGTAACTAGGTTTATCTGACATTATTGTATGTACAGTCATGAAATGTGTTGGGTCTATTTATTTTAGAGTACTACTCACGATGGTCAAAGGTAGATGGCAGTGGCCATCTTTCATTGCTCTAGTGATATTAAAGGGGTTTTGGAATATGCCATAGCAGAGCAGATGAGACAAAGCATTATTTGGAATTCATGTTTTCTACCTCAAAACTTAAGTTGAGTTACAGCAGTGAATTACATGTTCCTCTGGTGGGACTTAATGCATCACAATCAAGGTATTTATATAAAGTTAACAGTCTCCAAGCCGAGGACCGTGATGTCCTTTGAGATAGAGTCATGAAACTGTTACTTTCAATGTTTTTCCAGTAATTCTACATCTGTGTCATAAAGATCACATGTTATATCACTGTACACTTTTTGTAATTTCACCATGGTATGCAGGGAGATATAAATTCACTAATTATCTTGTTTTCTGAATTGGCATTACATGTTTCTCTTAAGTCTCAGCAGAGAAATATTCATATTAATATATAATGTTTGCTTGTGTATAATAAATGTACAAGGTTTCAGGCCAAAGCATCTCCTTTAGCAAGAATATCAAGCAGGAAATATCACTTTTCACCAGCTATAAACTCACAAGATGTTACTCTTGCTTAGAAATGCGTAATATTTATGTCATGAATTCTTTAGCTACATAACACATTAATGTTTATTAACTTTATACCTTTTAGTGCATCCTAATGATTGAGGCTACTGATGAAAAAGATTTTTCTTAGTGAACATGGCAAAATATTTCATTAAAGTGGAAACAGTTTTTTGGCTGAAATATAGATTTTTCCTGAAGAAAAAAAACAATTTTTTAAATTTAATTGCCCAAAAATCACAGTTGATACAACTTAGTATAAACACATTAACTCTTACTGATACATTTATGTTTTAAAATACCAAGTAAAAAACAACAGAATTTTTGTTGCAAAGCCATAGATGAAAATGAAGATTAGATCTTAAGTTGGACTGTTAATACACTGAGGACCCAATGAATTGGTTTGACATCCTGCAGCTTAATAACATGTCAAGTGTTGAATGTGTTCAGTTTCACATTGTTAGAAGTATACATTGTTATTTGTATCCCATAGGAATTGAACTTTATCATTTTACAGGATTCATGAAGTCATAAAATAAAAATATTGATTTCACACTACCAGGATGCATGAATGACTAGTGATTCGTGAAAGCTGTTCGCAACAGATATTCAGGCATACAGTAGCATATTGGTCATTGACCAGAAGAAATTGTGGGATAACTTGCCATCCAATATCCATCCGTTCATTAGCAAAGGTTTGTTATCACTACTTCTCCTAAACTACTTGGAAGATTGCCGTGAAACTTTACATACATATTCATCCTACAGTCAGGTTGGTCTTAAATTAAAATAGTGCCACTTGGACATCCAATATGGCCACCAGAGCAGCCATCTTGAAAGTCTTGTTATCGGTACTTTTCCTGCGTGGATGGTCATATCAGCACAATGTTATCGCTGAAAAGATTCTTATGATGTCTAGTTGGTTGAAAATGAAAATGCTTCCAATCCGACATCCACTATGCTGGTAATTACACTAATTTATTCACATATAGGACCATCAATCATACTACCATTATTTTCTTCTACTATATATCATCATATAATTTTCACTTGAGATATACAAACAAGAATTTTAGTATATAATAAATTGCTTAAATATTCATAACTTAGTAGCATAAGGTTGTCCAGGAACTTTTCACTCTCCAGCTCTCAGCATTATCCCCCCCCCCCTCAATTCCTGTACATAGGCTGATTAAAAAAATGAGCCTTAGCACATCTTTCATAAATGATATTTTTCCACTGGTTATTGAGCTATGCTGAGATCAGAGATCCTAAAACTCTTGTATTGCCAGGCATGTCCAGAAGAACAAAGGTTTTAACTGGCACATACGGTGAGCAAACGGATATGGGTCATATTTGTTCTCAGATACCATTGTATGAACTTGTCTTTGATTTGTTTATCCCTTTAACTGCCAAATAAATGCCTTTGTGAAGTAAAATTCAGAGTTAACTAGGTTTGGCATACAGATTGTTTCTTTGACAGAAAATCAATAAAGATGTTGCCAATTAAGTGTAATTCTAAAAGGTGGCTAGAACTTACAGTTTCTTTGTTAGTCAGTCAAAAGAGGTGTCATCAACTCAACTAAACTTGTTTGGTCAGTTTGTTTTCATAATTATTTAAACATCTATAACCACAAAATGCAAGACTAAAGAGATGTCAAAGCTTGTCTCCTAGACTTATAAAATACCCTTTTACTGTATGATTGCCCCAGGGTCAGCACTTACAGACATTTGATCAGTTCCTATCACAGTGTGGTTTGTGTCTAGGAGGATCAGCTTATGACATCTTTGGCATAAAATATATGTGAAGCTTAGGCATGAATTCAAGAAAAATGATGCGAGATGCAACAGCTGCTTACTTTCATTACTATCCCACAAGACTTTTTTGAGAGCCTGATGAAATAAAACTTCACCATCTGATATGCATTATTAATTAGGTGTTATGTATTTTCAAGGTAGCAAGTCAGGTTGTTATCAATTATTAATTAATTTTGAAAACAGCAGAATAAAATATTATCATTGTATGAAATTCTACAGTATAGTTTTCTCAAAGCAAACAAATTTAAAACCAGTTAATCGTGAAGGATAACAGTAACACTAAAGCATTAGCAAATCCGGAACCAAAAATAATAAATTTTATCTGGTGTATTTAATAATTATGTGTATCAGTGTTTTCTCTTTTGTCACAACTTTTGATATCTCCTATATATGTTTTTAAATTTCACATATATATGCCCACCACATAATTTTTGGGGAAAATATATATGGCTTGAGAAACTGAGGCTGAAAGAACCAACATTATCAGAAGTATAAGATTAGCATGAATAGTCACATAATAATGTAGAAAAGACCTTGTCATTAAAAAAGATCTAATTTTAGACATAATTTATTGTGAACATGGGAAGCCACATTACCACTGATGATATGATACCAGGATGTATTAATTCACTAAATAACATGAGGTTAAGGGCCCTTATACTTCACATTTAATATCAATACATAGGTTAACATGCAGAATATAAAGCCCCATCATTTACACTACTGATGAAAAATATTCAAACATTTGCAGTTTATTGTAAACAGTCAAAGCCTCTTTTATTATCCTGTTTTGTACACTTGACCTTGTTTGCAATTATGAGCAGAAATAATGTTGACCTACTATATCCAGCTGTTGTATTATGAGGCTTGTAAAGATAGGATTAGAACAAGTGTTTGATTATGCAGTTATCTCAGAGGATCCATTGATCCAAAAACTTGTCTTGAGTGCTGTATATATTACACCATACACACAGTATATGTACACATAGGTTAATAATAATAATAAAATATTTTCTTGTTGAACTGTTAGGTTTTTCAAAGCAGATGCTGCCATAAAATACCTCACTTTAGGGCTTAACATGATTTTTAAAATTTTGGGGGCTTTTGTTTCTTCTTTTTCTTTTCTTCATTTACAAGTCAACTTTTCTTTCTATTTTGCAGTGAGAAGAGTCGTATCCCAGCATGGTGTGACAGAATACTGTGGAAAGGAAAGGGAATCAAACAGTTAGCTTACAGATCCCATCATATTCTCAAGATCAGTGACCACAAACCTGTCAGCAGTATATTTGATGTAGAGGTATATGTGATAAACTGTTTTCTGTCTTAAGAACCATACATGATTGGTAGCGGTAAGGGACTTTGAATGTATTTGTATTGTATTCCCAAGCTTATTGAGTGTGGAGTATAAAGGTTTCATTCTGTCTGTGCATCTTTCTGTTTGTATTTTTGTGCATCCACTCTCCATGTCTGACCTATAGATCCTATTTTACTACCTTTATTTATATCAAACATGCACTGTGAGTGCTTCATGGGATGAATCAGTGTCATGCACCAGAACTTTATTACTGTTATTTACATTCCATGATTCATTCAGAATTATATAAAAATCACATCCAGATTCTAATTCCAGCACCTTTTTGTCTATTCATGGGATGAAGGTGTGTTAAGTCCCGAAATTGGGTTGATGTAATCTTTTTTCTAGAATTTATCAAAAGAAAATGTGCTAAGTCTGTAATTAGAATACCTGATTTCATTTCCCATCAAGCTTGTACTAAGAGTGTTAATGGTGCATTGGATACCAAAACTGGGTCTCTGTGACATACTTCAATGATTATCTCTGCTTAAAATTCTTCCACAGTTCTAGTTTCCATATTTTTTCAATTATTGGCCACCAAGACTTTATTGTTGTTATATCATGAGGTAAAGTTGTGTCACATTCCAGTGATATACTCCATATTATATTCAGACTTGCATAAAGTCAGTGTCAAGGTTCTCATTGCAATACCCTTTCACCAGTTGCCACCCAAACTTTCTTTGTTGTTGCATCTTTGGAGGAGAGTCTGTCTTGCACCTAAGCTGAGTGGCTATGACCTACTTTTAAGGGTTTGTTAAATGGTAAATGGACAGAAAGTCATAGGACAAAGAGTCACAATTTGAATTATCATAGTAAAGGTGGGCATGCAGGGAATAAATTCACCCGTTGAATTTTAAAAAATCATTTTTTTTTTTAAATTGCATTAAAATCAATATATTTTATTATTCTTAATTATTACTATTAGTGATCACAATGAATTGATGGTTTCACAGGAAAAGGTTAGTTGTTTAGCAACTGAAGTTTTAACAGTAGATTATAACACAAGCATATAACACTGAGATTATTGAGTTTCTTGTAAGGCTTACTCTTAGGAAAAGGTAGCCTTTTTACAGATGTACAGGTAAAATCTTGGTTTCAGTTTCTAATTAATTTAGACTAAGATTACATTAACCATTTAAATTAAATCAATTGTCCTATTTATAATATTATTTTGTTACAAACTGCATAAAATATCTTGAAAATATAAAAAAAAAAATCGTATTGCTGATACTTCATTTATTATGTAATATCTCACTAAAGAAGGTGCAGTTAGTAAAGTTGTATCATTCATATAAAAATCTGCAAGATTTCATAAATCAAAATGTGACGTTATGTCCTGTGACTTTTTGTCATACATGTAACTCATAATAGTGAAAATTCAAATTGTAACTTTTTGTCGTGTTACATTCTGTCCTGTGATTGTTTGTGACTTTCAGTTCTGTGACTTTCTGTCCTTCAACCATGTTAAACACCATAAATGATACTGACTCGTGCCAGCAGGGTATAATTCTGCATGTTGAGGTTTGTAAACTTTAAATAATATTGTAAACAGATTATTCCACAGCCCTCAACCAGAGGAAGCAGTTTCATGAACTTTCAAAGGTGTACTTATCTAAAGACACATGTTGTACTTGTGTATTTTTGCAAAATGGACTCACTGTTTGTTTATGTACATTATTTTATCAGTTTGGACCTATACCTTGTAAGCTTCTGTTTACAAACAACTCAAGAAGTTTATTTGAACAGAGACATTTTGATAGAAAGCACTCTACCATGAAATAGCTTGTGTAAAAACTGAATTTCTGTTAAGTTCCCTGTATCACACTTCTAATATTGTGCAGAAGTAAACAATTAATTTGCTTGAAATGAACAGTTAATCTAATTTTGCACTTACAGAGAGTAAGTGTTTATGTTAATACATAGTTTTAAAAGATAAAGATAAACATAATGGGCAGCATGCACAGTACCTGTTCTGATGGCAAATTTTCTCTGCTTTGTCCAATTATTGTCAGACTTGGCACAGAGTATTGAAAGATTGTCAAGGGATCTAAAGGTCAAAGGTCATGGTCACTGGTTTGTTGGCTGAGGTGTTGCTAACAATACCATAAATTGATGGAATTTATTTTTCAGATAAGAGTTATAGATCCAGACAAACACAAGAAGGTCTATGAGGATATAATGAGGAAACTAGACAGAGAGGAGAATGATTATTTGCCACAAGTGTCATTGGGCCAAAGGGAGGTAAGTATTTTAGTTACTGAAAATGGGTGTATTTCATGAGCTGCAAATTTTTGGTTTGGTCTTTGGAAGCTTTTAAGTGAAATTACTGTCCTGTATTCAGAACCTCTGCACATAAGTTTTAAACCATAATGAGTCTGTTGTTGTAATCGCTGAGTAGCATCATGATATGATAAACAGTAAAACTGTTATGAGCGACCTCTCCTATGAGCGACCACCTGTCATTTGTGACAACAATCGTAATGCATGGATCAACTTTATTATATAAACGCTCTGTCATGTGCAACCACCTGCTGAATGCAACCAATGACTGCAATGTCTTGGCAAAATATGCATTTTGACACTGCTATTAACCACCACATGACAAAAATGAGTATAAACTTCACCGACATTTATTTAATCCCTGTTACAACTACCGCTCATACCTTTATAAAAATAAAAATATAAAAAGACAGACTGGCTACTGATAAATGAAATTTTGTAGGTATGCTTATAGTATTATAGTTTCTGTTGTAAACCAGACTAAAGTACACATAGATTATTCCTTAGCCTGGTTCCCTGCTTCATGTTCTCTGCTATTCATATAGGGGAGAGCAACACAGGGAGCAAAGGAAGCAGGGAACCAGACTAATTATTCCCAAACTTAGCCTGCTTCCCAGCCTTATCGCAGATCGTATATAGGACCCAGCATCCCTATGAACAACTGTATCACGAGAACATAGACACCACTGACCTACATGTAATACCGGTGATAGATGCTTCAGTCTGTAAACTAGGCTATTGTACATGTCACGAATTGTCATTGTAGGGATGAAATTGTTGTAATGGTCGCGTATATTGTTTGTCTTTAGAGTTAATCCATATTGCCTGGGGGTGAATATGGTCAATGTCTATTAAACCAGCAAGAGAGAATCATTTGCGGGATTTGATTGATAGTGTTCAAGACTTGTGATGTTTGTTGCTTTTTTCCCCCAATGTTAATTGATTACATCCCAATCACAAAGCTGTCATCTATTCAAGTTGGAGCAACCGGGTTACATAATTTGTTTATAGAGTTAATCCCTGTATGTCTTCTTTGAATGAAGCCATTGACTTTTGTCTCTGAGTAAATGGTTCTCTTTCTGGATGAGATAATTGTTTCTTTTTATTTCATTAATTGTTTGATATGCAAAGCACATGTATAGATTTTTCATATTTTCCCAAAGACCAGTCAAAACCGTCTTTATGTTCAATATTACCATGAGCACTAATAATGTTAACACCTACAAACTTAATAACAATGGACGAACCTCCAACTAAAAAGAGACAAATTTTAAGGCAGGAGAAAATAATTACTGTAACTGAAAGAAGCCAAAAAGAACAGACTACTCGCAAAAAAGCGGTTGAAACATCGGTAAAACAAATTTTGAATGTTATAAAGGAAAAAGAGTAAATCAGAAATGATTTCATATCCTAAAATATGTGATCTTCAAATGCAAATGTGATTTCATGTTTAATGATAGAAATATATCTTTATTGCTATATAATTTTGTTTTTAGATGACTGCATGCAATATTTCAGCAAGAACTATTAATAAAGAATAGACTATATGTACAGTGATCGTGGTTATTTTTCTTTAAATTGTTCTGAAACTGGACTTTGGAAACTGGTCTTTGTGTACAAACCTGCTGTGAGAGACCACCTGTCTTGAGAGATCGCTTTTTGTTGGCAGAAAGGTCGGTCTCTCATAACCGGTTTTACTATATCTATATGTTGTCTTGCTATCACATTTACAGATTATGGAATTTACTTGGGTGAACTTAATTTAATTGCCAAGATTATTCTAGTTATCCAGAGTTTGATACATTCCTCTCATGAAAATTGACTGTAGGTGTAAGTTAGATATAAGGATTTCAAAGTTTAGAGGGAGGATGAGAGGTTAACTCGAAACCCCTACAAACTTGATTAATTTACTTTTACTTTTCACTGATCTTGATGCAGCCAATGTAAATTTTCAGAACATTCGTGTGAATCTCCCATGCAGGAGGGTTTTCTTCTAAGTTTATGGGTGCCCCACCCTTCCCATCTCTCATTTTCACGTTTTGCTTTCAGTGTAGTATATTTACAGCAATATTGCCTGTGACCACATGACTGTGAACTGGCTTAAGCAGTTCAAGATAATGTCCTTTCTAATTTAACCCATTGATACTGTCAGCATGGTCAGCTGGCTTCATTGTTTGAAGTGCGTTGAGGTGGATTATACTATGTGTGAGCAGAAGTAATTCTGAAAGGATTAGAGACATCAATTGCTTATGGTTGGGTTAATAAAGAGCTTAATCAGCATAAAACAATAAACATTACTTTGATTCTCTCCACAAGGTATGTTCTGCTTCAGCATTTGAAGTTGTTGAGAGGGACTAGAGTGTATACTGTGTTTGATCAAAAGTAATTTGGAAAGGATTAAAGATGTTAATTGATAATAGTTGGATTACTGAATAGCTCAAGTGGCATAAAACTAGGTCAGTTTGGTTTCTGTGTTGAAAATTTGTGGAGATGTCTAAATGTGCCAATGTCAAAACACCAAAATCGAAGCAACTGAAATATCACAAGAAATTCAGTGTGAATTTTGAAGCAACTAGTAGGCTGATCGAATTTTGACAAATAGGGGACAGATGGCAGATAGTTGACTTCAAAAGTTATCCAATTAACTAGTCAACTTGTTGACTCCCCTCTCCCCCCTAGGATTTAAATAGCATTCACTTGTAAATATTTTCTTACATATGTGTTCGTTTAATCATATGACATTAAGTGTTGTGAATTTGGTGTTACATCCTAGGTCATGATAATTTTCCAACAGATCTTGGTTACCAGTACATAAAGACATTTAAGTCCTTTAATGTATTGATACACTGCCTGTCTTGAACAGTAACTTGATGCAAGTGTCAGGAATCTGAGCAACAAACTATATTAAAAACGTATGATTCACAGTGACTGAAGTCTTAAATATAGAAAAGCAGGAAAAATAAAAATCTCCACAGACATTACAATATTTAGAAAATGGATTTATTTTTTTACTGATAAGACTGATCCATTACTCTGCTTTGTTTAATTAATGTTTAGAAAGAACCAAGGAGTAGTATTACCTTTTACATGAGTATTGAACCTTTTTAGTTGGTCTAAATAGAAGTATAAAATCTTTATAAAATTGAGTTTTTTTTTCTTAACTATCGATTAAGTTAAACACATTTACAGATGAAAAATAGAGAGAAAATTTTAACTGACATAAGTAAATATAAACTTACCAGTCAAATCAGTGCATGTTATTAGTTACAGATTTGTGCAGAAAAGATTTTAAATAGCTTTAATTGACATGTAATTAGGGAAATAGGCATAAGATTTCATTAAGCCTTGAATGTATAGACTTTTGTTAGTCTTTCCATCTCATTTTGTACACAGGTTTATTTCTTTTATATTGAGATAAATTATATCCCATATAGTTGACTTAGTCAATGTTTTGTGGGTGACTACTTGACTTAGTTGATTTTTTTTGAGTGACTAGTCAGCTGATAAAACTCATTAATTTTTTTCAGCACTTCAGTTAATAATTTCTTGGTTTTACATTATGAAGTTTTACAACAATAACTGTTCAGTAACAAATTTATCATCTGTTGACATGAGCCTATGAGTATTACCGGTATATTTTGATTAAAATCATGCCTCAGCATTCACATGAAGTATGTTTTTTAATCCTTTTTCTATGTAGAATTTTGATGCATTTTACCAATATTGTGTATTTTCAGTGATCAAAACATGATCAAATGACAACACTTGTCAATCAGGAGAAAGCATTTTGGCTTACACCATTTCCACATGCATTTTTTAGCATGCTAAACAAGTACTAAACTTGTTTAGTGACTAGTGATAGGAAAATTATACTAAACATTATAGCCCAGATTTTGACAGTATATACCTAAATATTATCAAACCAATTAAGAGTTAACTCCCTTACATCAGCGATCAGTAATAATCTGTTTCAGAAACATTAAGATTTCATTTTAACTGAGAGCACTTTTCTCAGAGTTTAATAATCTACTTCAATTTAAATGTTTGCCATTTCTTGTTAATATATTTTCTTACATAACCCAGGTCCTTTTTCTCACTTTGGTCTCCTTTTGCTTCCAAAATTTAAAGCAAAGTTCTTGTAGGCTGAAGTACTTGCAGTAGTAATTATACTTATGGAAACACCATAATATTACAAATTCATTGACTTTAAATTTCTAAATGCTCAAGATGAAATCTCTATTTTTCTGTATAGACCTATTATTGATGCAAGCTTATGTGTGGAGAAAATCATTTGAGCTGTGGCATTTTTTCATATAATTGTGTTTGAATCATGTCTTTTCAATTCCAAACCTAAAGAATAAGATGCTGATTTCAGTATTAACTGTTCCAAAGTCATTTATCCATAAAAGGATTGAAATTCCATCCACAGAAAATTTACTCAGTTTTTTGAGTTAAAAAGAGCAAAACTTTTCAAAAAATTTATTTTACAAAAATTTTTCTTTTCATTATCAACCAGTCACACCAAACCCTTATATCTTTTATGTACAGTCATGTGTAGACTGATTCCCATTCTTACATATAATAAGTACATTGAACCCTATGTGAAGACGTGACCATTATATTGTTGTCAGTGAATCTCTCAGATGTTACACCTATCATCCCACATAATGCATTAGACATTATATCTCACTGCATACTTCAAAACAACTAATAATCATTGCAATACACAGCTTTAATTATTATAGCTTTATTATTACTTTTCCAGTTTGTATTCAAAGATGTGAAGTTCATAGAGCCTCGGGAACAGTTTCTGCCCATAGCCAATATTGGACAGGTAAGAAAATGTGGAAAAAGTTTAACTACATTTTATGAACCTAATTTTAATATTCGATTGATTTTCATATATACAGTCATCATTTTGTCATTTTAGACTTAGAATTTTTAAAGCCAGATTAATTGTACCTGTAGTGGTTGTATGAGGACTGTAAATTATTTCCTTGTTGTTTAACATACTTGTAACTATTTGTTTCTTGAAGTGCATATACTTAGTATATCAAATAAAAGCAATGTTTATTATATTTCAATTCATGTAGAACCTCTGTCAGTCATGATTTGCATGCCCTGTCAATGTCTAGTGTAGGCATCTTGCTTGAACACTTTGATCATTACAGCATGTATTGTGGGCCATATGACTTAACAGTAAGCACATCAGAAACTGTACATTGCAATTAATTTTAACCAATGGACACATGTAGATTACATTATGATAATTGCTGATAATTAAAAATATATTTCATACACTGCCATTGAAACAACCATTTGATTTTTTCTTTTGTTTCAAAAACTTCACTAAATATTGACAAAATCCAAAACGTTTCAAAGCTGTTGTGAAACAAACCCTATAGATTTACAATAGGGCACATGCACAGGTTTCTTGACATCAAACAATGCTGTTCACTGATGTTACTTGTGGGTAATTTCAGCTTTAAAATGGCATGTTTAAGGAGTTAGATTGAATATGAACATGAACATTTTGAAGTTAGTCAGTTTTTTAAACTGAAAACTAAAATTGTTGTTCTGGTAGCAGTTAACAAAATGTGTGACCTATTTATGATTAAACTAGTACAATCTAGGTATTCATAGTAGTTAGAATAAGAAAGTATGGTGTCTGCTGCACTTATATCACTTGTCCAGAATGCATGGTGTAATGACCATGGTGAGAACATAAACACTAATCATGTTTTTCACCTTCATCATGTCTGTCCATCAGTTTGTCTTGCCTGAATTCTTTCAGTTTAATCATACAGAAATAAAAAGTTTCCACTTACATATATTTAATTGTTGAGACCCAGTATGATTTTTGAAGTTCATAAGTGATTATACATTTTTTTTCATGGATATCAGTTGTGGGTTTTTGCAAAAAAAATCTTTTTTGTGATTACAAGTGAATCAGTGGTATTTTATTGTTTAGAAAGATCATTGTTCATTTTGTCTTCGGTTCTCTTGCTTATTGCAGCTGTGAAATTAATAAAAATTGATATTCCAATTATATCAATGAGGTTAAGAATATCTCGTCATGGAATTCGCTCTCTACCCAAAATGTCATTTCTGTACACCAATGATTTTTCTCATATTTCTCGCACTGTACATAGATTATGAGATTGGAATTTCAAACATTGTTTTAGAATTTCTTATTTCTGATAACGGAATAGGTCCTAGTCTAATATTTTTAGAAAAAGAAAAACAATCCTTTGGGAATACTATTTTCATAGGTAATTTATTCACTTGGAAAGAAAATGTTCAAGATTGCAAACATAGTTTAATTCTACTGAAGGTATCACACATGCACTTCACAGTAACTGTATATGTTATTTGAATGCAAGAAATGTAAGCCAAATTGTGAATGATAATTATTCCATGCTTTTTTTTTGAGAAATCTTTGCATCCATACATACATTTATGCAAGTCTTCCTACTTGGATCAAGACGGAGACTTCATATGATGGGATGTGATTGATGGTGATCTTTAGACATGTATAATGATTTTAGAATTTTGATACATCCCATCAGTGTGGGGATTGGGTGGGGATAGTTTTGTTTAAAATTTTAAAAGATTACTCAGATCATGAGATCTTAATGTAAAATATTGTTATGTTATCACCTACCCAAGTATAAATAGATATCAGATGGGGTGGGGGGACAAGTCCTTTGGGTGATACATTAGAGAATACAATTCTGGCTCCTGTGTCACCACTTAGAAACCATTATGATCCACATCCATTGGAACTGATATTGACCCTGCATTCCAACCCTTCCCCCAGGGACTTGGACCTATGATCGTAACTTGGAAACTTATGAGATTTCCTGTAACAATTTATGCAACACTAACAATAAAGCACTTCATTATAACATTGATCTTGTTATAGAGTAAGTATTGTCGTGGATCCATCAAATTTAGAAAATGTATATGTATCATGTACTTAATCATAAAGTTGTCTCAATATAAGATGGTACACTCTGTGGTTGCCATGAACATCATTATAATGAGAGAGCACCTTACATTTACTTGGAGTGAAAAGATAATTTAAATATATGCAACTAGATTGGCTGGCCTCTGGATCTATTCTTATGCAATTTTTTGTATGACTTGGTCATAAGGACACAGATTGGAGTGGGGTTTGGCAGAGAAGCATATGGATACCAGTATGTTTTAATTGCCATTTTTAAAAATAAAACATGAAGTAAAAACTACTTTTTAAAACATACGTACATAGAGAATTGTAGTATGCAGTGAATAAATATTCTTCCAGAGTATCAAGTGGTTTTCATGTCAATTCTTCTTTGCAGGTTCCTGTTAACTTTGAATTTATAAACAAATTAGATGAGAAAAGATACGGCAAGCCATGGCTGAGTGTCAGTCCTTCCACAAAATTTATTACACCAGGTATGTGAAATGTCAAACAGAAATGATTCCAAATTAAGATGAGCATATCATTTTCTTTAAAATCATAATCCTGTGTAATTTTTTTTCTCATGTATTTACTGAAAATTTCTTGAACATTGAATTTAAAAGTGTTAAATTCATAAATGCGTTCTAGCCTTACTAATCAAACTTTGGATATTTCTGTTACCATGATTACCATGTTTCATGTATTTTTTCATACCCTTTAATTTTTTGTACACAGGTCAGTTATCAAACTAATAATTATTTAAATGTATCATAATTTTTTGTACAAATGACTTAGTAACTTTTTAAAAATCCATTAAATTATCAGACATAAAATTTCTACTAAGTAGATTTACATTTGCAAAAATGATTGAAAATACCGTATTGCCATTTTGTTTTTACAAAAATTAATAATTAATTGTTGGTGAGAAGAAACAATGATTGATGTATAAGCTCTTTTTTTGTCATTACAGTATCTACTGGTGTGTTCATTAACAAATGGACAAAGGCCTTCACAGAACATACCATTAAATATTATTGTAATTAGTTCTCATTATTAAGTCCATCACCGTAACAAAACGCCAAGTGCATTTTAAAACGAGTTTGGAAGCCTTCTGATGTTTTCTTATCCAGCAAAAATTATATCTCAATACATGCTAAGTGAAAACCACAGACCATTGGTCAACTAGTCTTATTGTTTCATTATAGTCATACAAACATAAAATATAAAAACCTTGTCATTTTCTATTGTAAATTTGAAAGTCACGGACTCCGTTAAATCGATTCGTATACATACATATACTGTCTTTTAAGTGCTTGTACTGTTTTGACTTGGATATAATTAACATTTTATTGGAGATCTATTCTATGATACACTCCTCTATTGTTATCATTATTGGCAAGTTCAAATAACAAGTAATGCATATGATCGCTTGTCCTTACAACATCTGCTGCATGGACAATGGTTTCAATAGCACATTAACAGATTTTCATTTCCCTAAAGAGAGCCTCATTTCCCTACTGGCAGCCTTGCCGATTTGACCTCTTCTGTCGATTCTTGCCCTCAATTTGGTTTCAACTGGAATAACCAAGGCACTAACCATGGTTAATTATCGTGTAAATAACACTGCATAGCCATGTGGTTGTTGTGACAATGTATATCGTAATTAAAACAAGAATGAATTGTTGATTTAGTGGTGTTAATTGATAATGGAATATAGTAGGGTGTCGCAATAATCAGGTAACTGAAAATACAGCCTTTTTTCTCTTTGCAAAAGCTGCAAATAAAAACCAACCTGAATAAATACGGTCTTGTACACTGACAAAATTTTTGTTTCATCTCTCTCTCTCTCTCTCTCTCTCTCTCACAAACACACACACACATACGCTTGTGCGCATTAACTAAAATGTGATTTCAAGTTCTTTATTTTTTTTTCGCAACTTGTTAATGAGATTATTGTTGCTGTAATAATACAAGTTGCACTTAATTTTTTTGACAATGTGGAATGACATCGTTGCATACAATTTACCAATAAATAATACCCGTAACTAATACATGTTCAAACCATTTTAATCATGTTGCCAACATAACACAACAGCTACATATGCTCTAAATGCAGACGAGCTTACACACTGAGACATAATCCCCCCTCTCTCTCTCTCTTACTCTCTCTCTCTCTCGTGTTTACTAATAACAACAAAAATCTCTTTTAGTACTTTTATTTTTTATTGTAATTAGATTCTTGAGTTGAGAGCAGAATGAGACAGAAAATATATGTTTACTTTGTACATTTGTACCGTTAGGTTGTCGAGTAGCGTGTGTTCCTTAGAACTTGTTCAGGTATGATCCCTTTATTTTTCATGCACAGTTAGTACCACAAAATGATAATTATTTATTTTACATATAATGTTTCATACACTGAAATTAATAATTTATTTTTTCAATTACAAAAATTACATACATGAAATACTGTATATAATGCCATAATCATGGGGTACATACTAGTTTGTATTTGTTTCATTCAATTTAGACAGTTACGAAAAAGTGGTGCATGACTAATGACAGTGCCCACTATTTTACATTTGACTGATAAGGGTATGCACTATGTTGCAGTCAACTAAGTGGTACCACAATCAGCTGAGTCAACAGTAAAGGCCATGTCAGATGTAGCATAGCAGGTCCATTATTGGTTGAATGCAAAACAGACTGTATCATCATTACTTTAGTTTTAGTTCAAACATACTTTATTAGTCCAAAATGTAAAAATGGTTAGTCCACTGTTTCTTCCAACTTAATGTTGGCTTTTTCCTTTCCATCTATACTAGCTTATAAATTAAGTCCAGCTGCAAACTATACAGATCCAGATCTGTTGTCACATAATGTGTCAGCAGATCTGAGTCTATGCAGTTTGTTTGTACAACAAACAATGTTGACCCTGAAGAGGGTCTGTGTTTTTGGCTGTTGGATTTTACTTTTACTTAGGTATATACAGTAGATATATGAATCACAGTACAGAAAGTATGGTGACAAATTTCACCATATGAGAGAGAGCAAGAGAGAGTATCAAATTATATACATTATAATAGAGTTATGCAAGTTTGTTCTCAGATCTATTGTTGGCTTTTGTTGGCTTTTTAACTACATTGAATCATTTTTTAGCTTTTAGCTATGATGAACAAGTTAAATGATTAAATGATACTTTTTCATTTATCTTGACAAAAGAGAATTTAAATCTTTAGAATTGTATTAATGCAGATAATTCCTGGTACTGAATAGGTTTGACATTCAAAGAAAGAATGATAGGTAGACTAGATTTACCCACAATAACACCTATGTGTTGAAGAAATATGATTTGTAGACAAATTAGTGTTTATACTGCTACATGGGGGTTGGGTTTGCATCAGTAGTATAAAATAATTGTAGGTTTCCATGATGTTTGAGAAGATTTTATTTATGTCATCAATAGCAGTCACACCATCTGAGCGATTGCTCTGAAACAATACAACAGATGGGGGAAAAAGGATTATTGGGTTATTTCTTTCTAAATGATGGTTGTATAAGGAACCCACCCAACTAACTAAATTAATGCTCCAATTTCAGACTTTTAGTTTAATTTATTGACTGTTCTGAATACACCATATTGCATGCCTTTACATAAAATACTATGTATAATTATACGCAGCCCAAACAACACCAATTTTTTCTAAAATTAGTCTAAAAAATACATGTATGCATATTTTATTTAAACACATCTTAGAAACAAAATATTTCTACCATCATAGTACATCTGATCATAAGATTATCTATACGGTTCATCCATTTTCTGACTGAGCTTTTTGTAAAACAAAATATGTTGGTTCCAGAAGTTAATTTCTTACCTTCAGTTTATATTTGGGTAAGTGTCAAAGATTCAGTTTGTAAAATAAAAACAGTTATAAGTTTTATTAGGATTGCAACTAACTAACCACTGTTTAAACATTTCAGAATGTTTCTTCAAATCAGCATTTATATCTGTTTCAGTTATGTCAATACTGCCTGAACTTTTATACACAAAAGGTCTAGTTGGATTCTTTAAGTTCATCCTCTATGTTAATAATATATCTTAGGAAAACTAAAGGCCCATAACATCATTGGTTGTATGTCATGTTTCTGTCACCATCTCTCTTTTATGCAAAAAGTCTTGTTGAATGATTTACTAAAAAAAAGGATGATGGGAATGATTTACTGAAGCCAATTCAAAAACAGTTATTTTAGGCAGAAGTTGGACTAATCCAATGATTTATAAAGTGGTGTTTATGGTGGATTAGAATGCCTTTGTATTAAAAAAAAATGGCAATATGTATTTTCTTTGTTTATGTCACTAATAGTTATTTCCATGTGAATCTTGTTATAGTGTGGAAAGTAATTATATCAGGCACTTAAATATATAATTGCATGACCACACCCTCATAGACTGCACTATAACCCATCTCCCACCCACTCCTAACACGCCACACCAAATTAAGTATTTTTGTGTGTACTGGAGTCAGCTTGTCTGTCCACCTGTTCATCCATCAAACTCTTGTTTATTTTGTATTTCCAGAACCCTTTGAGTTATCTTTATGAAACTTGATATACTTTTGTATCATGATTTGACATTGTGACTTGTAAAACAAGGAGTCTAACAGCATTTTTTAAAGAGTTATCCCCATTTATTACAAATTGTGTCCATCCATCCATAACATCCATCTGTGGTTAATATCTCGTGACTTGTTTAGGATATCTTCATGAAACTTGGTATACATTGGTATCATAACAGTAATTTGTACAAAATTTGTCTTGGTCAAATTAGTACTGTTAGAGTTATCTCCACATGCTTAAAATTTGTATTTATACTTCATAGCTCCTTATCTTCATGAAACATACAATCATATTTATTACATAGGTATTGCATAATGTGAACTATAGTTTGAATATGGTCTTGAGTTGTATTTGTTAATTTTAACACACAACTCATGCAAACTGTTCATGCAAACTTAATATTGATATTTCTGTTCATGAGAGATATAAAGTGAAAACCTGTGAGCTGATATTTAATGCCTAAAACAAAAAGCAGTTTGATTTAACAATTTTGATAAATGTACCACATAAGCATATAAAAAAAATGAGTAAATTATTCAGATTTTAAACCCTTCAGTTCTTACATACTTTATAAACTCACTTATAAGTTGAGCCAAACTTCAAATAACAAAGATCTTGATCTGCTGTAGCATAATGTGCCTGCAGATCAGTGTGTGTGCTGTTTGTTCTACTGATTACTCCTAACAAGCTGTACAGACTCAGATCTGCCAGCGCATTATGCGATGGCAGATCTGGGTCTTTGCAGTTTGCAATTGGACTTGGCTTAAAAGGAAATATATATATGGTATTGCTTTTTTAACTAGGCTAAACATTTTTAACTTTCCATCATATTGCAGGTGATAGCATGGAAATTGCAATAGAGATTTATGTTGACAAGAAGACAGTAGGAAAGCTGAACAGTGGAGAGGACAAATTAGATGATATTCTTGTTTTGCACCTTCATGGGGGAAAAGACTTTTTCATATCCTTTATATTCATGATGCCACTCTTCAGTTCTATTTGAAATCTTCAATATTTATAGCTTCTTGTAAGAAAAATAATTTCAGATTAGTAGTTTTCTGACAGTCAAATTGACTGACATAATTTCATATATAGATCTTTCTCACAAACATCTCTAGTTTATATTTCTTGTTATAAAAGAAAGTATCAAATACAGGTTTGATTCCACAACTGTCTAGCAATTAGTCGAAGATAATTCTCAATTTCCTGTCAGTGATTCTTTTTTTTTCATTTCATGACTGGTTTGAAAAATAAGACAAGATTAAATTTCAGGTTCATCAGTGCTTATGTTTCAATAAAAACAAACTCAGATATTGTCCATCTTTATTGGCCATATTGCAAAGCAATTACCAGATTTTCTATGTCTGGACGTCTGTATCCAGTCATTTGGTGTCAACATTGAGGTTAAGCAAGCATTTAGGTCATTTTCCGACCCATTTATGCTTGTAGAATCATGCAGGTTGATATGGTATTAAGTGTACCACAGCCATCAGTTTAAACTACATCAGTGGCCTATATTTCATGCTTTCATGATTTGCAGTGAAGATTACTACTAAATTCTTAAGTCAAAAGTGGGTCACTTTAAGTTAGAACTCGCACTCCAGTTCTCTGCATTAACCTTTGTGTTTAATCTCAAACTGTTGCCAGAAGAGTTATGTAATATGGCTTGTAGATGCTTTACGAGAAGTTCTACACACTTTAATCAAAACTAAAGTATTTGTCACTTGTATTTCATGTTCCAATGATCAGTGTTAACCATTGTGTTCAGCTCTGTTTTTTAGACTCTGTTACTGCAGAGAGGTGTGTGGGGTGGGGGTGGGGGTGGGTGATTTGGATTTTTAACATAGCTTTAACAGTTTTCCAGTCATATTGCTATGATGGCCTGCACTGTGTCAGTTTATTGTGACATCTAGCACTGAGGCATCATGCCACAGACATGTAGCATCATGTCCCACCTAGTCACATTACCCTTATTTCTGGATGACCAGGCCCAACACTATCCTCTTAATGTTGAGTGCCAGGTGAGGCAAATGTTAGTACCAATTTTAAAAGTCTTTGGTATGACTCAACCAGGGTTCGAACCTGCAACCTTCTACATCCAAGGTGGATGCTGTAACCATTTAGGTTACCGGAGCAGTCCGCAAAGTACTGTAAATTTATATTTAGACTGTATGATAGGAAGTTCTACAATCCGGCCATACCACTACTGCAGAGGGCAAGGGAGGTACAAAATAACAGTAATCATATTGATAATGCATATATTGAAATTCATTTTATCTTTTTTTCTGACAGTCATTAAACATGGTTATCTGCATATTATTTGTGTCCAGTTGCAAACAACATAAACCAAGATCTGCCATCAAATAATAGATCAGCAGATTAGGATCTGTGTTGACTGACTCATATTAATTATTATTGTAATGTTTACTATCAGAATCTGATTCATGTTCAAATCTTGCAATTTTGCAATAGTATGAAGAAAATACATGTCATGGCCAAAAAATGCACTTGTTTTGTTTTCAATGCCCTCAAAACAGATACAATTAATGTCACAAAAATGTGCTGGTTTAGAAGCAGTCTATTGTTCAAAATTATGTAAATCTACTGGTTCAATGACCTTGTTCTCTCACATATATGGATCTGCAGATTAGAGTCTGTATTTATTTTACTTATAGTTTAAGCAAACAGCATAAATCCTCATCTCCTAGTGCATTAGGCAGCAACAGTAGATAGGGTTTACCAGCCTTCTCATTAATTTCCAGCAACAAGCTAAAGCCTACTTTTTCACAAATTTTTATGTGGTATCCATCAACATTTACAACATTATATGTTTTTTTTTTGTATTGTTTCATTGACTAAGCCGTGTACTTTTAATTTTGAGCTTTCTGCTTTAAAGATAGTGAAAATTCTGTGAACGCTGTTTGTAATTTTGTGTTTATATACACAGATCAAAAGAGTATATCATGTGATATATTATCCTTAACTGTGTAGTACATTCCAGTAAGTGGTAACTTCATCCCCAGCAGTTTTGGCTCATCCATAGAAGCTCTGGTACAGATGCATGGACCCATTAGAGAGGTGCCTACTGAGAAATTGATTGACCTGGTAAGTAACAGACTCTACTTACTCATGCATTTAAATGCTTGAATTATGCAGTTTTTATCTTGCCAAGGCATCTCTAGAAAACCATTGATAATTGTCTTAAGCAAAATAAAGTTTCTTTTAGGTGTCATGCTGGCACATCTGCTGAACACTACCATTTATCTTGCTTTAGCAGAGATCATCCCATGCCTCATACATATTATGTGGTCTGTCTCATGGGGTAACATTTGACAGTCATGATGTATACTTCTGTTCTTGTGTCTGCAAGATATAATTGGCTTGTCCTTTTACATAATTTACGCACAACTTAATGCATTTTCCATCAATAATCAGGTTGGGATTATGAAGTGAGTCCCAATTCAAAAACAGCTGCCTGTGTAGTCCAGGGCAGAAGAACCCTGCCTCTGAAAAATTAACATACCTTGAAAATGCTTGCACATTGTCCAGGCTTATAATTTCCATTCTATCAGCATTATAGAAATATAATAGATCAAGCTGTCCTTTTACTTTCTTCTTTCTGTCTTCTTTATTTTTATTAAGCATTTTGACATCTTAGCTTTACATTTAAACAGTCATTTGTTTCCTGCAGTGTTTATTTGATAAAGAAATAAATAAGAAATAAATGAAAAAAAAAGATAAGAAATAAATAAATAAACAAATAAATAAATAAATAATACAGTACAAGAGTCCAGGCAGCACATTGATTCTTTTAGCCACTTGTTTGAGAATCATATATTTGATTATCACTCACATTTGCTTGAATTAACAGATGAGAGAGATTGATTGATTGATGGAATTACATTATTTAACTGATGAGAGAGAGAGAGCAAGAGAATTAAAACATGCTGCATGAGAACTAGCTTCTTGACAGTTATGATGTTTATATTTCTTGGCCAGCAAGTTGTACTTCATGAGTTTCTATTATTTACTTATGCTACTGGCCTCGGCATAGTCAATTATGTTAGAAAATAACAAAAAGGGTGGAGAACTTGGTGACTTAACTTTGAAAAAACTGTTCAATTCACAGGTCAGTAAAGGACACACTCAACACTGGCATGAATAATATGAAATATAATGGAAATAACTTAGTTCCATAATTTGAATATTTCTAAAAGTACCTTTCATCAAATATCTGAAATGAATGTACAGTTATGTGTAATGAATGTACAGTTATGTGTATGAGAGAGAGAGAGAGAGAGAGAGAGAGAGAGAGAAAATGAATGAATGCGTAGATCCATAGTTGGATGGCTGGCTGGCACAGCCTGCCAATACCAGTTGGGATTGTAATCTGGTTTGAGGCCAGATTTCATATGCTGTTAAAATATTGAGTCTACATAAAGCCGTAGAAGAGCTTTTTCATGTATAGCTTGCTGCTATCAGATCTAAGAAAAAGAGTATTGCAATATCTGTTATGAAAGGATGTTAATACTGAGACCATTACACCATAAGTTGTTTTCACAGAAATTAAGAAAATGTATAACATTGATGGAAGAAATGTTAGTTGTTTATGGTATTTTTACTGCTCTAACAGATAAGTTATGAGTTTGAAAAATAAGGGTTAAATTCCTAGACCATGCCTCAAATTGTGACATTGAGAATTTGCATGTCTGGAGGCATTCAGTCAACTTGGAAGCTGTGCATGATTTGTGACAAGCTTAAGCAGTATTCATCCATTTTTGTCAGAAATAAAACTATTCATAAAATTTTAAAACACATTTCAGTGGTAGGGTTGATCACTTTGATCAAAATCTGGCATATACCCAAAGTTTCTGATGTACTATTAGGTCCATTTTCATGGTGAAAGTGGACTTGCAATACAATATGATAAATATTTCTCCATCAGACATGGATGCCTTCTTCAGATATACTAGTTGTTCTTTTTGTATTTTAGAAATAATTTTTAAAGAACTTAGACATCAGTCAATTTTTGTTTTTCAAATTTTCAATATAATAGCGAGACAAGATATCAAAGAAAACATTTGTCAATAATTTTACTTCAGACTTAACACTGCATTTCACTAGAGTTGGCAGTGGGACAAGTTATAGCTTGTCATGCATCTTCTTCTGTTGACATTTGCTTGTATCGACTCGGATGTTCATATTTCTGATCCAGTCTTATCAAACTAGAAGTATCAAGATCCCAGGTGAATTCTATAATGAGTGAAATACACATATATTAATGAGCATGTTACCTTTCTGATCCAGTTTTGCACTGACTTGGAATACATGCTTATATCATTAAAATCTCTTACAAATTTCATAATGTTCATCCAAGTTTGTTACCACTTTGATTGTATATCTGATCCAGTTTTGATCAGACTTGAAAAGTGGGTTTATATTATCAAGATTTTGAACAAGATTGATAATGAGCAAGAAGCCATATTTTTTATCTCATTTTGATCAAACTTTAAATACCAGTATGATCTGATATCATTAAGACCTTAAATGAGTTCAGTAGTGAGTGATATCCATGGATATTACTGATGTGATCTTGTATCTTGCTCAGGTTGTTACCATGGTTATTTCTGAATGAATTTTTATCACATTTTGAATATATGCTTATATCATAAAGCTCTTGGACATGTTCAGTAATGAGCAAGATAAAAGCATATTAATAAGGCAAGCTTGCATCTGATTGGCAAACCTTGTTACCATGCCAGAAGCCATAATTCTGATAAGTTTTGGTCAACTTTAGAATGGGGGATTATATCATACAGATCTTTGATCATTATTATTATGGGCAAGATCCATTCGATTATGGGGAGGAGACTGTATATATTATGTCTTGATCTTTTGAAAGAATTTTTTTCAGGATATAATAAAGCAGGTAAAATTAATTTCGTATTAAATTTGGGAGATAAATTTACATAAGTTGTGTTATTACAAGACTACATAGGGCTGCTTAATGAAATGGTTAACTGTTAAGCTATGTAAGCCAGGTGATTGATATCAGGTTTCCACTTAATCATCTGTATATATTTTAATAGCAGAATCATATTTATTGACTTGGAATATTGATATCATTTATTCTTTGTTTGAATTGGACATGATTGACAATTTAATAGTGGCAGGGGCTTGGATATTTCTTCATCCTAGTTATTCATTGGCTACTTAATAACTTTTTCACAAATAGAATTTTACGTCAATTAATGGGATAGCCAAGGCAACGTCATGATTATTAATATTATTATTATTATTATTATTATTATTATTATTATTATTATACAGATAATGCATATATTACCTTGGTCAAGATTTACTTGAATTTCTGATATTCATCTGCATTGGAGGCTAAATCAGGACAGGTTTCTGACATCCCTCAAACCACACTCCTTTCTGTACACCAGTTCTTCAGATTTGGGATGGGGTGCTTACAGAGAGCTAGAGGGTGTAGTTCTTTATGAGATTTGATCTTGGAAGATGCAGCCCTTCATAGAAACACCTTGAAAATGTGAGCAGTGTTTCCTGCATTATAGGGCATCATTGTGTTATAATCTCAGATAGTTGTAGCATACCTCAGGCATCAGGAAGGTACACAAGCCCCATATTGTGTGGAAGTTTGAAACCTCTTCTGATGGGCAGCCATGGAGTATATCACTCTGATATTCTGGGCAAGATTAATATCCTGGAAAACAGTCTGTCAAGAGGGGGTTGTGTGGTTCACAACAGTTAGTAACAGAGTCATTTTTCCAGCCATGGGGGAGAGACCTTTGATGGACTTGATCGCCATGAGGCTGAACAACATGCTTTCCTGTTTTTTTCTCTTCAGACCCAGAATGGAGGGACTGGGTGGTGGGTACTTTCAGTTGTTATTGAGATAGTCTGTACTTGTATGCCTTCCCACCTTTCCAAAACTAATTCTGCAGGTGCTCCACCAAGTCAGGATCACCTCACCCACTGTGGCCCCAATAATTATGGTTCAACAACCTACCTCACATGTTTGTATATTAACCCAGGAGATTATTATAGAGGAAGGACCTTCTATTGCAGCATAGGGGGTCTCTCATGCACAACATCCCACAGATTTTCCACCTTCATGCTCAGCAACCACTCTGGTGGCCTAAGTGGTTAGAGCATCCACCTTGGATGTGTGAGTTTGTGGGTTCATATCCTGGCCAAGTCATACCAAAGACTTACAAAATGGTACTAACAGCTGCCTCGCTTGGCACTCAGCATTAAGAGGTTAGCATTAGGACTGGTCAGCCTTGTGTTGGGATAATGTGACTGGGTGGGACATGATGCCACATGTCTGCAGCATGATGCCCCATTGCCAAACATCACTATAAATTGCCATGCTGTTGACACTAGTGATAAAACTCAAATTGTTAAAGCTACATTAAAAATCCAAATCACACACTTCATGCTTTGCTCATCGCAAGCAATCAATCAACCAGGACAAGTTTTCAAGCAAGGTTGCCAGCTGCATCATCCAAATAAAGATGCAGTTTACTTCAGGATTAATTATGCAAATTGGTGGGACTTCTGAACTGGTGCAGTCAGAATTTCATTGATCCTAATTGTCACCTTTACTTGCAGTTGCAGATTTTCTACTCTCCCTTTTCAAGGAAAAAGAACATTCTATGTCCACTATTAGGGGCTATAGGGCAGCGCTTTCTAACACTCAAGTTCTCTTGGGGTTCTGCCATTGGGTCAGACCCTTATCTTTCTATCTCATTAGGTATTTCGATCTTCAATGACTGATGTCTCACTAACTGAACTCCAGATTTAATCTTTCATGTGTTCTTTTCCGTCAAGGTCAAAACCTCATTTTGAACCTTGGAGTGAAGCTTCCTAAGACTGCTTTCCAGCTCTCATTAGCATCATCAAGGCAATTAGTAAACTTCAGGCCTTGTTAGTGGGAAAGATTTGTTTACAATTCAGTAGTAATAATGATTCAGTTTCTATTTGCCATCCTTGGTTTCTGGTTAAGAATCAGCTAACTTCAGTAATTTCATTTCCTATTGAAATCCCCAGTCTCAGTCATAACTGACTTTAAGATGACTAAGATAAACTTCTTTGCTCAGTTAGGGCTTTAAGGTTTTATTTGGCTTCCTCTAAAGGCATAAGGAAGGGTTGGCATCATCTCTTTCAAAGATTCCTCTAATATTGTTGGCAGCCACCAAGGATTGCCCTCGCTATAAAGAGAACTTGTCTTTCCCTCACTGAGAGGTACCTTTCTCTCACTGAGAAGGACATTTCCTTCTTGAGATTTAAAACCCATAAAGTTAGGGTTGTTGATACTTCTCGGGCCCATTTGAATTGCTCTTTGGATGATGTTTTGGGAGCTGCATTCTGGCAGCCTCACACTAATATAACCTCCTTTTAACTTTCACCTTAAAAATGAAGTTATTTTTTGGTTGTTGGGCCATATAGTAATGGCACAGCATGTTGCCCAATCTTCATCAGTCTCTGAGACTAAAGTAGTGAACACTCCTACCAATGGTAAGTGCAGTTGTTGAGGACATGAACCTCCCTCATAACTGGTAAATTCAACAATGCAATAGCAAGTAATGTGTTACTGCTATTAAAATGTAGTGGAGTTTTTGGGTTGAGGAGGATTAAACCAATGCTTACTTCAATTCTGGCCTTCTAGTACTAATTGGAGGAGAAATAGTTAGCATGGACTGGGATCTAAGAGATCTGGAAAATGAAAGCAGTGTAGTAGTAGCAGATAAGTGTACATAATTATCCCCGGCCGAGTCATACCAAAGACATACAAAATTTTTACTAACAGCTGCCTCGTTAGGCACCCAGCATTAAGAGGTTAGTGTTAGGACTGGTCGGCTTGGTGTCAGGATAGTGTGACTGGGTGGGACATCATGCTACATGTCTGCAGCATGATGCCCCAGTGCTAGACATCACTATAAACTGCCACACTGCAGAAATCGTAGTGATATGACTGAAAAATTGTTAAAGCTACGTTAAAAATCCAAATCACACACACACATACACACACACAGTGTACATAATTAATATTATTTTTACTCCCACCCCCAACCCCAAAAATAATATGTTTGAACTCGCCATATGCACATAAGGGCAATTTAATTTAAAGCAAAAGAATCACAATTAAAATCCTCAAGAAAGTCAGACCCAATATTATCCAAACCAGTTGAAACCAGTATAACAAAAATTATAACTGCTGCCATAAGACTTCCAAATCAGTCTGCCTTGTTCTATCCAGGTGGATGGGGTGGTGATAGTGATGGGCACAGGAATGGTGGTTTTGATCACACATTGCCAGTGGGGTTGGGGACTTGCTACTGTTTGTGAATTATGAAAATATATGGATAATATACCAGGTACTGATTTGGTGATGTTTGTCCATACCAATTAGGCCTTCGTCTAACTGCAGGCAAATCTGAATAGCTGTATTTATATTTTGATTGTTTCCAGGACAACACAGCCATGCTGATTGCCGTAGTCTAAACCCTACCATATTGGTAATGCCCAAAGAACTTTTTCAGAGGAAAAGAATTGGCACTTTCAGTTTATTATCAAAATGTTAAGTTATTCCTTTTGAAATTTAACGATTCCATATAAAGATTTGAAGGGACATTTGTTCCATACTGTTTTTCAAGAAATTACAGGTGTGTATTCACTTCTTTGGCATCAGGATTGAGGCCATATGGCACATCAACATGACAGACATCAGGATAGAGGCCATATAGCACATCAACAAGACAGATGTCAGGGTTAATCTTTATCAAATAAAGCCCAGATTTTCATGCGTAAAAAGTTTTGGAATTCTCACATGCAGTTATTTTTTATTACAAAGGTTGTTTCTTTTATCTTTATTTCAACTGTGTATATTTCTCCTTTCTTATTTCTTTAACTTTGCAGTGCTTATCAGCTGGCAAGACAATTTAATCGAGACTGATAATGAAAATCATTCAACATTTGTGCACTTTGTAATTTTATGGTTCTCTCATAAATGACATTTGTTGCACTGTTTTTGTTGTATCAGTTGCTGTGTCCTGTAAATACATTCTAAGAGTTTGAGATATAGTGTTTACTAACTCATGTTAGCTCTGCCTTGAGTGATTTTATTTCTTTTTCTGATTCCATCTGGCTTTTGTAATTAAACACCATCTCACAAATCACATGCCATTGAAGTTTAAGTTTCTAAGGCTGTAAACTTATCTCATCACTTAAATTCATCAATTTTTATTCATTGGGTGAATATCTTTCTAGGTTTGTATTATTATCAGATTATGTGTTAAATGCATGGTATTTCTCTATAGTGTAAGTGACTACCATGTGAACACACTCCTAATATGAAATATGACTGTAATAAATAGTGTGATATTTTAAAAGTCTAGGGTTTGGTTTTCAAAGAGACGGGACTTTTAGGTCCTTATAACTGCAGTGATAATAATAATAATAATAATAATAATAATAATAATAATAATAATTGTCTGAGTGTACTGTAATTTTCTCCAGATTGAGGTTATTTTAAGAAGAAAGCGAGTCCTTTGCACTTAGTGTGAAATCTGGCTACTAATAACAGTTCTGTTGTTTAATTTTTGATCAGGAATTTCAAGTTATTTTTCCTGCCACATGTTCTTTGCATTTAAGGACAATATTTGCTAATGTTGGGAAAGAGGATCAAGAATATCTTTTGCTATTTAGATATCTTATATTTTACTTGCGTATGCAGGGTACATCTCTCTCTGCAAGATACAGTATCCCAGTATTTGCCAAACATGTACAGTATGTCAAAAGATTTTGACTGGCACATACTATGAGCAACTTGACAATCGTCATAGTAGTTCTCAAATATCATTATATTAACTTTGACCTGTTTCTCCATTAAACTGCCAGATAAACTCCGTAAGTTAAATTCAAAGGTCACTAGAAAAGTTTACAGGTTGTTTCTTTGTCCGACAGTCAATAAAGATGTTACCAGCTAAGCTCAATTCAAAGGTGGCTATATAGGTCTAATTTACAGTTTCCTTATGCGATCAATAGACCTGTTGCCAACTAAGACTGTTTGGTCAGTTTGTTTTTCCAACTGATAACCACAAAACATAGAACAAAGAAAAGTGAAGGCTTATCTCCTGGACTTGTCAAAACCCTATAATTTAAGGATTTCCCTAGGATCTCCGCTTTGCTGGTAGATAATTAGATCAGTCCATGACACTATATGTTTTGTATAGAGATATGTTAGCACATGATAGCACATGATATCTTGAGAACAAATATCAAAGTCAAGGCCAAAATTAAGACAAAAATATACTAACAACAAGAACTTGCTTTATGGCCATCCTACAATATTTATTTGGGGACTTGGTCAAATAAAACTTCACCATCTGACTTCTCCTTAAATGTCTGTTAATTAGGTATTACATATTTTTGAGGCAGTAAGCCTACTTGTCAGTTAATAATTTTTAAAAACAGTAGAATGGAATAAAATAATGTTTCTGGGTGAAATTCTGTGGTATAGTTTTCTGAGAGAAAATTGTTTATAAATAAACAGTTTGAAAGGAAACCAATCATTCGAACCACCTTGGCTATATTTGCAAGACATAAAAATTCCGTTGGTATATTTTGGTGTAGTAATTTACAGAAAAATCATTCATTTTGTTCAGTGTAAAAGGTCCTCAGACTGCTCCAGTAATGTAAGTGGTTCAAGTGTCTGCCTCATATGTGGGAGGTCATGGGTTTGAACCCCGGCCGAGTCATACCAAAGACCTTTAAAAATTGTTCCTAAATGCTGCCTCACTTGACACTCAACATTAACAGGTTGGTGTTAGGACTGGTCATCATACTGTCAGGATAATGTGACTGGGTGGGACATCATGCTACATATCTGTAGCATGATGCCCCAGTGCTTGACATCACTATAAACTTCCACACTGCAGACATTGTAGCAATATGACTGAAAAATTGTTAAAGCTAGGTTAAAAAATCCAAATCACATATAAATCACATAAAAAGTCTTCACAAGAAAGAAACTGCAATCTGTTCAAATGAACTGCTAATCTAAAATTAGATTGACTGTACAGTTGATAGAAAAGTTGTGAATGAAAAAACAATTCATTGCATTCGCATCTTCTCTGTCAGTCTTTGTTTCTTAAATAGCCATGGTGGTCAGAATGGCAGATATTGGCTTACATTCAAGATACAGTCTGTAGGATTGACCAAGATGTGAAGAATTGACACCAGTTAATCATGGAAGAATACTCCTAACACTAAAGCAGCAGCAATTCTGGATTCAAAAATGACTCATTTCCTGGTACATTTAATAATTAGGTATTTCAGTGTTTTCTCTTTTGTCACAACTTGTAATATCTCTTTTGGAAAGTCTCAATATTAAATTTCACAAATATACGGCTGCCACACATTTTTTAGGAAAAATTGTTTGGCAAAAGCCATTACAAAATTTCATGATCTTTTAGAAAAAATTTAATTAATTTAAATCAAAATGCCTCTTGGTTATTAAAAGCTTGGGTAAATGTACTGTTCAGATCCCTTCAATAAGCAAAGCAACAGTAAGTAGCAGCTACATTTCCTGAACTCGTGCACTATATTTAGCTGGGGACAAATACCCTGGGAAATGTGCAAGCTAAACAGTTTCAAAGGTGCAGCTATCTTCTATGGTGACACTTCCAAATGAGAGGTTTGCATGAATTATGTCTTTTCTGTGAATTTGACTAATGATTCTATGTAGCGTTGAAACAATTTTACAGAGTACATGTATTACTTAAATTCATAGTTCCACAGTTCTTTAGTTACCAACTGCTCTAGATTCTCAGGGGCAATGTTTTGACATCATTCTATTTCAATATTCAGTAACTTGACCACTTGTAGTATCTAATCTTGATATCCTGTCATTCTGCATTGATTTAATATAGGTCAGGAATAAGAAATCATTGAGGTTGAAAGGGAAAAAACCCACAGAATCTGTCTCTGTCAAGAGTATGAATTGTGGTTTCATCTTAGAGGGTATTACCTTTTTTAAATCAGAATTTTTTTCTTTCCAGATTAGATTTTACCAAAAGTATGTATAAGTTAAATTGAACCAGTCTGAGAATATGACTACAGTGTAGATAGATGACAGTTACATGTAAAATTGAGCCACATTTCATTCAAAGTTGACAGACAAATCCAATCTACCATCTTATTATCTTTCAAGGAGATATAATCAATAGAATTCCATGTTTTGCTACCAAAACAATGTCTGGTAATGGTATATACATAAGTCATCACAGACAGTTGAATTTCAGAAGAAAATTGTGGTCATGTATCAAACTAAGAGAAAAAATTACATCCATATATCACACATGTCAATTTTACCAAATGAAATCCAGACTCATGCAAGTCTGGATGCTGCAAAATTTGATCTTTTATGCTACAAGATTACCAGCCTAATAACATCATTGTACTCACATTAATTTAGAAGTTGTCTCAATTATTGTTATACCAAATTTTATTTCAATTTTAAATGGTTAATTATTCACTCTCCTGACAATATGGCCAAGCAAGCTTTTGGTATGGCCATATGTTGTGCATTAGATGTTATCCATTGTCCATGAACATTTGCTATTTTAAATTTCTCCAATACCACTGGATCGATTTCAACCAAATTTGGCACACAGCATTCCTTCATATAGGGGTTTCAGCTTTGTACAAAACTGGTGCCATTTTACCAGCAAAATTAAAACTGCAGCAGTTACTACAAAATCTTTTATACATAAAGTTTCAATGACTTCTCAAAAATGACTGGACCTAGTTTAACCAAATTTCATGGAAAACACACTGGCCAAAAGGACTTTCTAGTTTGGATAAAATTAATGATACAGATTCACCATCCAATATGGCCACCATAATAAAAATAGAATAAAACTTGAAAGGATTTCTAAAAGAACTACTGGTCAGAATTGGATCAGCTCTGGCAGAAAATATCCTGGCATAAAGGGTTTTCAAGTCAGAAGAGAATTTTATGAAATGTACAAAAGATCCTGGCATAAAGTCTTTTCTATTAAGACAGATGATGCCTTTATACATTCAAATATGAATGAAGATACAGATAGAGAAATCTTAGAATAATACTTGTTTTCATAATATACAATGTTATCAGCATTGGAAGAATGCAGAAAGAATCCTGCTGTATCAGATTTCTTGGCTAACTGCCCTTGCATTAGGTTTTTGGGCAATGCCAGCTAGGTGAGGAATCTGAGGTCCGCTTGGGCCTCTTTTAGTAATATTCATTAGTAAATTAAATGGCTGATGCATCTTGTATTGGAGATGTCATATAAGGGCATCTGCTGTAACCATGTTTTATTCAGTAAAAGACCAAATTAATTTAGTAGATCACTTCTTTTAAAGAAACATTCAGTTCTTCAGGTGATACATTAAAAAAAATCTCTCTAAGTAATAAAGTTTTCTTTTCTCCAAAAATAATATTCAGTATTATCTGTGTGCTTTGTAAGCCAAGAAATAAATTAATCTTCATTAGGTAAAGAATAGTACTCCATATTTGGGACTTTTACTTGAAATCAGTAAAATGGGGTTGTTCCGTAATTTGCATGCTGGACTCGTGATCAGAAGGCTATGGGTTCAGATCCTACCACCAGATCCACATCTGTGGCTGTGGGCAAATCAAGGCATTATCCTACCTTCCAATCTACATGTATACTCTTTATCTGTCTGTGGTCAAATTAAGGCATTACACTCCAATAGTCTCTGCACTAAATAATTTCCATATTCTGCTCTGCATTAAACTCAAAGGAAAACAAATAAACGTGCAAAAGAATATTTTGAAATAATGCTTTTGTAGTTGTCATTGTGCATGTAAATATCGTTTGACAGAGTTCAGTATCACAAATGATGAGAAATTTGACTTTATCATCTCAAGTATCAAAGCAGTAAAAAAATTTAAGGTCAAAGCCATTTAAATCTAATTGTGTCATTATTCTACAGAGTCCACCATGTTTTACTAATGCCAACATAGACAACTGTTAAATATGGGGTGGGGACTCTTGTTCACAAATTTATTGGCAGTCCACCAGGTTCTATTACTAGGGAGATGGCAACAAAATAATGTTCTTCCATTATGGGAAAACAAACCAAAAATAGTCAGTTCTGGGAGACCTGGTCTGAAAAGGGTTATGTACAGTTCAACCAGTGACTCAGAATAGTTTTTTTGTCATGGAAATTAATCTCAATTTCTTATTGTTGAGTCGTGTTGGAGAAATAACACAATGAAATAGACCAGGGGTCAGCAACCTATTTTACATAACTTTCCACTTTTTTCCCGATTAATTACAAAATAAATAGTCATGTGCTACCAGTAAGAGTGTAACACTGTTAAAATCGAGATTTTGGCTACCCTTCGCATGCCACACAAAACCTTTTGACCTGCCACCTTGTGGCATACGTGCTGTAGGTTGCTGACTCCTGAAATAGACCTAACTCAATAATTCTAAAGCAATATTTGTGTAGTTTTCTGTAAATATTTAGAATTCAGATCAATTGATATGACATTTTTATCAAAAGAAAAACCCTGATCTTGTATCAGATGCTACGCTAAGAAGTTAGCAAAACTATTTTCACCCAGGTGATTGGTCAATTGCACTGCCTTAATTGGTCTTTGGTCAATTCCAGGAGCATCCAGGAAGTCTGAGCAAGGTGGATACCCTGCAACCTGGCACAAGGTTACATGTCTGCCCAAAGGAGATATGGAGATTGGTGGATCATATCTACAAGTATGGCATAGATCAGGTAATACAGCACTAATTCCCTATAGCACTCTTTATTATAACATGATTATGATGCTGGAATACAGTAATTTGAAAGTTGAAATACCAATGAAAAGAACATTGAGAATAATTTGAATGGATGCCTTCCTTGTACAGTGTTGATGTTTAATTGGGCAGATTATATTTAGTAGGTTAAATCTGTATTGGTCTCTCACTATAGCACGGTTATCAGGAGTTATTCAAGTTCTCAGAGAGATATTGCTTTGTACTGAGGCAGGTTCAGTATCAAAACTACATGCATACCAAAAATAGGATCCATAACCAGACCCCTGATATGTGTCAGGTTGCACTATACTGAGGTCCTTTATATTGAGGATCAGTGCTATATTGAGGTTCTAGTGACAGACAGATGTATCTCGCACCTAATCCTATTTGCAAATTGAAGTCGGTCCATTTCTTGGACATCCATGACCAGACCTATGGTATACGAGGGACAGCATGATACTGAGGTGTTTTGTTGTGAGGGACTGCACTATACAAAGGTGCTTTATCATGAGGGACAACTGTATCTCTGGCTTTTGGAACATCACTTGTTTCTGTTTGGAAATTGGAATCAGTCCATTTCTTACTGATCCATGACCTTACCTATTGTTTGCTTTTTGAATATCATTTGTCCCTAGCTTTTGCTAATTGGAACTGATCTGATCTATTTCTTGGTGATCTATGACTATACTCATGGTTTATGAGGGACTGCACTATGCTGAAGCATTTATTGGTGAGTGACCACTGTATTTGAAACTTCACTTGTTCCTTTTTTGGAATCAGTCCTGTTCTTCAGTTTCACATGACAAGTCACACACACACACTGTATTTTACCTTTAACGAAAGTGACCGTATCTCTGAGACAGTTTTTGTGTAACTTGGGTTTTTTTTTCATCAATATCATAGGTGTTAAGAACTGTACCTTCAACACAGTTATGTGGCTAAAGAGTACTGAAGTTTACTTTATTCTTGATGTTTTTGGTGAAAAATACAGTATATACTCATTTATAAGTCAATTTTTTTTTTTTTACTAAACTATTTATTAATGCAGACTACGTGTCGTCTTATAAGGAAGATATAAAAAAAAAATTAAAATCACATTACTCCATAAGCTTGTAAAGGCAAACTTGTGTTGTTTTCTCAATTCACAGTGTTTTGATAGAGGTACTAATTATATAAGTATGACCTCAATCCTTTATCATGTAAAAGCATCACTGCTTTGTTTTCCAGAGTTGAGAATCCTTTGAGTGTGCCATGAATTTGATACTTGTTCAATGCCATGTTGAGTCCCTTTGATCATACCACGCAACTGACACCTATTCAGTTGTGGCAGTCCTTTGCTGAGATGTCAAAGACTGTATGATCACAGTGTCTCTTACAGATCCCAAGCTCAACCTCTATTATAAATAATGGCTAAAGTGTATGAATAGTCAGTCTTCTGTCAAATATAGAATACTTTGTCACTTAGATATCATACATCGTGAATTGCTAATCTTCGGTACTTTTACCAATATAGGGAATAGAAACTGTAATGTGTATGATGGAGCATTTAAGTCAAAGGTTGTAGACTTTGCAGAGAAAAACAACAGTAGTGCTGCAGAACGTGGATTTGGTGTGTCAGAAAGATGCGTGACTGGTGCAGGAAAGAGTTCTAGTTGATAGTGCCAGACATCTTAAGAAAATTTGAATAATGGAAAGCCCTTATGCAAATTGGGAATTTGATTTTGAATGAGTGGGGTTCTAGAGCAGTGTGTTTTGGGTGCATTTGATGCAGTCCATGAAACAGGAGTTGCAGTGACATCAAACATACCAAGCTATAATCCCTGGCAGCACCATGTCAGTTCCATTGGATGATTGCCTAAATAAGCCATTCAAGACAAATATGCATAAAGAGTGGTACATGATGATTGCAGATGGGCCCAAAGAATTTACAAAGGCACTAAATGTGAAGCATGCAGGGATTTAGTTAGTAACTCAGTGGGTGTGTAATGTGTGGGATGAAATTCCAAATGAGATGGTGGTCAAATCATTTAAGAAATGTGGTATTTCCAACGCAGTGGATGGGATGGAAGATGACAAACTCTTCATTGATTTCATTTGAGATAATCAGACAAGGAATCCAAGCCAGACAATATTTCTGACAACTGGATAACAAAGGAAGAATTCAGAACTTTATTTGCAACTCTGACAATTATGATGAATTCTTGAGCTTTGAACAAGATGATATTAGACTGTGAATCACAAAGGCATGGACTTTAATTTCTTTATTATAATACTTTTGGAATTAATATATTATGTGATATTGTGAATTGCATCATTCTGGATTAGTATTTTTATATCTGTACAGGACATATAGTACAATAAACAAATTTATTATATAAATGGAATAAAATATTAAGCATTATGGATTTCATTACATGAATGTGGGCAAAATGTAAGTTGTCAATTTAGTTGTACATATTCAACTCAATAATACCAATGTATTTATTCTACATTGGTTGTTGTCTTTGTTTGTCCTATCTCTTTGTTAATCCATCTATCCAATTTGACTTGTTTATTTTTCCCTATGTACAACTCTGACTCACTGACCACATGTAACCCCTTGCAGAAAGATTTGACTTACAAAAATACCTCAACTTATAGGAGGGTCATTGAGAAATTCGCTTTTCTGCAGTCCTAAAATGGGGAGGACTTATAGTAAAATCTACTTATAAGTGAGTATATATGGTGGTAATAATTAAAAACAATTTTAAAGGATCCTGCTTTTTCTTTGTTAGTGGCCCATTATGGATGCAGCTTATAAAGTTACTATAGTCCATTTTGTCCATGGTGACTCAGTAGGTAAGCTTTCAGACTCATAATGCAAGGGTCATGGATTCAATACCTGCTCAGGCAAGTCTGGTTCGGCTGCCTCTGTGTCTCCTTGGAAAAGACACTCTCCATTTCCTCGACATGATATGGCCAATAGGGTTAAAAGTTCTGTTAAAAACAATCCCCCATACATCTGTTTGTCACATCTGGTTGAGTTTTGTCATTAGATAAAGGAATTAATATATTGCAAAAGAAGACATTTATGTAAAATGAACACATTAATTAGTTAATTTTCTAGCTGTCCCATTAACCTTCCAAATTAGGGTTCTCATTTCAGTTTTAAATGGTTTTGCAAATGTTTCAATGTTCCAGATTTGTTGATATTAACTTTTTCTAGACAAACTCAGAACGCATTATTTTGATCACATGGGAAATTTAATTTCAGGCAAACCTGTTCCAGCAGCCAGGGTTAGAATCAGAAATACAGCAAATCAGAGACTGCCTAGATACTGGAGCACCAGAAATTATTCGTATCCTTTTCTTTTTTACAAGCAGGGTTTTTTTCCTTCAAATTATGTTACAGTTTGCAGAGATATCTTAGGCCTTGAGGTTATAAATTGTTTCAGTATTAGTTTGTACTCAGATTAAGAATTAATTGTAAAGAATTTTCTGATGCATTAATAATATTAAAACAATTAAATGACAGGATTATTTCAGAGTGCACACATAAATTTTTAATTGTCATCTTGTTTTAGAGAAATGACTGAAGTGAAACATTGAACTTCCAATTTTTATTTTTGAGCCATAGTTTAAACCTATAAATCAAGTATAACTGCAGAAATACTGATCTGCTGTCATATAATGTGCCAGTAGATCTGGATCTGTGCAGTTTGTTAGAATAATCATTAGAACAGACAACATAGACCCTGATCTGCTGGAACATTTTGCAATAGCAGATTAAAGTCTGTGTTGTTTAAAGATGGAATCAACTTATAAATGAGTATATACAGTAATTGAAATATAATATGTGAATTCCCTTTCTGCTGGTTGTAAAGTCAGTTATCATGTGTGTGCAAATAATGTTTTGAATGACCTAGTGATTCATTCCTATTCAGGTTGTCATATTTTCATTTATTGGGTACATAGATGTCAGATTAATAATACTGGACTGTATAGAAATAAAAAAGTGGCTGGATTCAGTTCGATTTAATATTCAAATTATGAACATTCAATAAGCCATCTAAAATATAAGATAAGAAGATAAGAATTCTTTATTTCAGACTACATAGTCCATACATCTAAATTAAAATACGGATATAAAGTAAAACATTGTAAACATAAAAGAACATATATATCATATTTACAAGTATACAGACACATCTACAACAATGGACTGTGCCCTGCATTGTTAAGAATGAAATTAAGTGGCACATTTAAAGAGTAATTTGTTCCATCTACTAATAATATGAGAATTTAAATGAATGTCATAGTTCCAAAGTGATTTCAATATACAGTTCTCACTATTAGATAGTCTTGTTATCATTGAGAATACATACTTTCTCATTACTTCCTCAAAACTGAATACATTATAATTTACAAACATGTTGGAGGCACTGTTCCATTTAGGAAGACCTAATAGAAAACGAAGACTATTATTATAACCAATTACTAGTTTTCTTTTCATACATTCACTAAATATTGTAACAAAACTTAATATTTCGTATTTGAATAATATTCATGTTTGAATGCATATTAGCTTTTGAATTTTAGCTTCTGGGAATGTTGAACATGTTAACAAATAAAGTTATCACTCGAATAATATTATACATTAGTCGTTCACTGTAAGGCAATGATATTACACAGTGGTCCTTCACTGTAAGGGAATGACATTACACAGTGACCCTTCACTGTAAGGAATGAAATTATACAGTGGTCTTTCACTGTAACGGAATGATATTACACAGTGACCCTTCACTGTAAGGGAATAATATTATAAAGTGTTTCTTCACTGTAAGGGAATGATATTATACATTGGTCATTCACTGTAAGGGAATGATATTATACAGTGGTCCTTTACTATATGGGAATGATATTATACAGTGGTCCATTCACTGTAAGTCATCTCAGCATTGTGCTGACCATTTTGTAAGGCAGATATGGGAATGGATCACAGTTTACATTATCCAATAGTAATAATATTTACAATGTACTCCAATATAAGGTGATCTTGCATAGAATTAAGTACAGTTGTATGGCTCCTATGGACAGTGTTATAGTGCAGGATCACTTTATAATAAATGATACAATACTGTTACCTGAAAGTTTATATTAATGTAGTTAGCTGTCAGATAGTGCTTTCATATTGAGAGAAAAGGAAGTTGCAAGTTACTCCTCTTAAAACTGAAAGTGCGATAATTTTCCTAAGACAAAATTAGAAATGCATCATGGTTTCTCTGGGATGATTTTTTGCTTAAGATTGGAGATGATTTTACTTCCCTTGCAATTAAATGTATGTCATTGAGGGTTTTATAGTACAGCCAAAAAACATCTTGTTGATCAGTATAGAAGCACGTTGTCTTATGGATTGAGAAACTTCATCTAAATAATATTAATCTGTTGTCCCATCATTTATAGCATTACTCTTTGAATCATGGTGTGTAAAAATTCCCTGTAGAGTATATGATTATAGAGTATCTGCAGGTATCTTGAGTGAATATGGACATGTTCATAATCAATTTATTATTAAGATTAAGTGTGAATAAAAGGAAGTGAATGTAAATAACTATTTGGTGTAGTTGTGATGTTTAATGGTACAGCAGCACATGATGGTTATATCTTGCCATGGCAATTTGAGTACAAGAACACATCTTGGTAGTCAGTCCAGGATGTTTCAACATCAGGATTTAAACTTCTGGTTGCTTGTCCTGTGCACTAACAACTGAGACACCACAGTTTACAAAGGTAGATACAATTTTCAGGTGCATAGTTTTGTCCCACTGTATTGGTTTAGGAAATGGAATGACGTAGAAATCACTTTTCTGGTGAAGATGATGTAAGGGGCAGCTTCATGTTTAAGGTTCTGTATTTATGTCTCTCTGCATTCATTTATTTCCATTCATTTGCAAGCTAGCAGATGTAATCCATACTGCAGTTATTAAGTTTATTAATTTAGTTAATCATTGCTAACTTTGGGCATAAACCAGGAGATCTTAAAGAAAGTGCCTGCTATTTTTCCCACATGTCCCACATGAGTTTACATATTTAATACCACTATTGTCACCTTAAGTAATTAGGTTCTTATGTGTTCTTAAAGACTGCTATCACAACATAAAGTTCTCAACAATTAGGTATTCCGTGCCTGAACAATGCCAGTGACTGTAAACCTCTTTTGTTTGAAACAGTCCTGCCAAAATCACTCTGTTGGAACCCCTTGTTGCTGGGTGACCTTGACAGTGTGGTCCAGAATTGGATCTGTAAAGTTCAAATGAACACTGGTGTTATTAATGTACACATTTTGATGGCTGGTGCTGAAGAAAATGTTACAAAATGTGCAAAACATGAACTGCAAAGACACAGGCAGTGGAGTGTTACATTGAGACCAGTCTGGCTTGACCTGAAAACATCTACCCTTAAGTCACGTCACACCAAGTTGCTTATCTGCACACATAACAAAGTAGCAGTTTGGAGAGACCTAACTGAGATGATCTTGAAAAAGTGGGATTAATCTGCAGATTGTTTCTTTAACAGTTGATATGTGCAAAAATGAATATATAAACAGGAATAATAGGTGCTTTGGGAAATAAAGGACACTGACGGTGAGTATATCTACATTTATTACTGCACATCAAGTAGAGACATTACAACCTTACACGAGTTTTCATGCTTATGAAATTTTGCATTCAAATTGTAATCAATTAGTTTCAGTGTCCCTTATCATTCATGTACTTATCCTTATATATATATTCTCAGCACTATAGATAGCTATGGTAATAAACAAAGAAGCAGGTGATGTTTTTCCATTTCATATGATGGTGGGGGTGGGGTGGTGAATCTCAGCTTGATAGATATTTTGCTGTGACTTTAAATTTATGGTTAGCTCATCCAAGAAAATCAAGAAAATTGGAATCCAACCAATTTAAATTGTTTCACAGTCTTGAAAATCTTGTTACAAATTCTCTTGAAAGAATAGTCATATCAGCCGAATGTCTTCTCAAGGTGTCTTTTTTGTCCTAAATGAAATTTCTGCCAATCTTTCATCCAGTATGGTTGCCACAATGGTAATTTCAGAATCTTATGGGTCAAGAATAATAGAGATGGTTTCAGCACTCAGCAGTTGAAAAGAAGAAATTGTCTTGTGTTGAATTTCTGGAAATTATTTTCAGACAGAGCATATGTCCTTTTGGTGACTCTAGTTAAATTTGATTCAATTAGGGATTCTGTGTTAAAAATATGTTACAGCTTTTGAAATCAGATACAGTCTCGATACATCATGGTACATTGTGCAGGCATGACACCATATTCTGCAAACTGTTTGTTTCATTGTTAACTTTTTTCCAAGTTTACAGGGTCCAGTGCTAGATTGGAAGCATTCATTCTTCAGGTTGATTTATTTTCTCTTTAACTACATTAGATAATATGTATTCCAACATTAACAAAAACAAAATAATCATGTTTTCTTGTAATATATCTTTTTAAATGTATACCCATAAAGTGCTTACAATTTTATTCTTCACTTAAATTTCCTGAGGTCGATGTATGTATGTATGTATGTATAAACATTGTGACTGCACTGTAGCACACCCTGTTATAACACAAATTCAGATATAACATGATTGTGGCATGGCTCCAAAGATTTCATATTTATTTTTCTCATACATAAAAAAAATTCTTTCTTAAAAGTATGGAAAATAATGTCTAAAAAGTTTATTATCATTTTGTGGAAGAGATTGCATATGAATTCTAATATAAGACGATTGTGGCATGGCTCCTGAAATTACATGTCAATGTATTTTTCTCCTACACGAAAAAATATTTTTTTCTTCTTAAAAGTAAAAAAACAAAAAACATGTATAAAGTTTATTCAGGGATTGTGTCTGGGCTTTGCCAATGTTGCAAATTGTGATTTTGTTTTTCTTTATTAGTGACAAAATATACCATCTGGTGATTTTTTGTGTGACTTTGTTGGCTGTTTAAACTTGTTTCTTGGGTTTGGAGTGGAGAAATTCAAAGGTGCCAAGACAGGAAGCCACAAATTTGATGCAAAATACACTGAAATCTATCTATTTTTCATAAATAAATTTTTTTTCATATTGACAAACTATCTATTCAATGTATTGTTATATCATACTCCCCTTATTGCTGTCATCTGGCCTGAGTACTGTATGCTGTGATACACTCCACCAACTGCCATGCTGCAGGGACTAGCTACAATCAACCAACCTTAGAAGGCAGGAACAGTAACTGCCATCATCAATGGCTAAAATCATTTTTTTAAAAATGTACCCAGATAAAATAGTTTTTCTGAAACTTTAAAGAAAACTAATTACCTTTGAAGCACCGATTGTTTCTGTATAAATACTAAGCAATTAAAAAACAATAGTCTTATTTAATGTTCTACAATTATTTGATGTTGCCACTGCAGTAAGAAATGGGCATTCATTTGTCCTCCAAAGTTGTCCTTTTGCAGACCTCAGTAACACATGCACCTGTCATCAAAGAAAGCTGACTATAATCTTCAATGAAAACAAAGAACCTTTCATCAAAGGAAGTCAGCACCAAACATAAATAAAAGCAATGGAATCTGATGGATTGTTGCATTTTCCATAGTGACTGGAACATGTTTATCATGCTGTGAAAGTTTCCTTTTTTGCAGAAACAAAGTTTATGCTTACAATCACTACCAACGGTGGCATAAATGCAAATTAATTTTCCAATCTTTGAAACATTATATATCTCCCCATCAAGTTAATTGAAGATGGGGTGTCTCGAAAAGATGTTCATTAAACTTTTTAATTTGTTCACATCTTTTCATTTGTCTATGAATATCCTTGTTTACTGGGTATCCTCAAGAAGATGAAGGCTGTCTCCAGTTGTCCAAAATCTTGACCAATTTAAGCACATCTATATCTGTAGCATATAAACAGCTATAGCCACATGCTACTGGCGACAATATCATAGTGAATTGTTTATTGTCAGTCAAATATAGATCAAACGAGGAGAACCATTTTTTTTTTATTTGTATGTTATTTGTGTTTTCTAACAGGATGTATCTGATAGATGAATTTTATAACATGTCATCTATACTCGAATTCATGGATTTTTTATATACATGTATAATACTTTACAGAGTATAGATTGTACTACACAATTTAAGTTGTCAGTATACAAGTGTATTTCAGACCAGTTTGTCTTCATTTAATCAAAAGCACATATTTTTGCACCTGCTTTTATTACACACACACACACACACACACGTACAATTTTTAGGTACATGCATCATTTTCTTTACCTAACTGAGTTGGTTGGTTATAACACAGTTCAGCCTATAACACAGTTTCTTTGGACTCCAACCACAGTGTTATAGCAGGGTCACACTATGCATGTATGTATGTATGTATTTATTATAGGGTTTAATGACACATCAGGACATCTTTCAAATACAAAATCAGATTTTTAAACTGCACTGTTTTAAAAGGTCCAAGACCATTTCATCTGGAGCATCATTGCGGGATACATCTGAATGCAAATAGGTTTTCCTCCATTAGTCACCCCTCATATGCCAATAAGTACATCAGCCCTGTTCTTCATCCCCATGCCTAGAGGAGGGATTGGTGAGCATGAGGTTGAAACTCATAATAAGCACACACTGACTTTATTTATAACAAATTCCTATTCTATGTGTATAAATTCTAGAGCCTACACTGTGGAGGTGCATTGTCTATCCATATATAGTTATATATAAAGCATATTTTAGATTAGTTTTTGAGACTGATTTAACTCATTAAAGTAAAATGGCAATAAGATGTCAGGTTGATTTAACCTATTAAGAGTAAAATGGCAGGAAGATATCAGACATACATTGTGTCAAGTAAATCAGGATGTTGTAGGCAAGTTTCTGCAACTGCTTCCATCCCACAAGGCATGCTGGGATTGAGAGATGTGTACGTGATAATGAGTATTGTTTGCAAGTTTTTGACTGTATGATGGGTGTGTGTTTATTAAGGCATATGCATGTTTTACATTGAATACAGTGATGAGTTTGACTGAGAAGGAATCAATAACAGCAACTTAAGTTTTTGGTGTTATCTTTGATGAAAAAGTCTCCATTATCCAGATGCCTACCATCACAAAACAATATTATTTTGAAAGCCTCTTAGACAGAGTTGTATGCTTTTATGCTGTTTATCAGTGTTTTGTAATTTATTTTATTTCATTATCTATTGAGGCAATAACTGTGTATTAGGAATGGAAATCAACTTATTTTATTCTACATATAAGTGAGTAGCAGTGTTTTAAAGTTTTTATGAGGGATCTTGACCTCAACATTAGGTTGATTATCCAAAGGTGTATTTATATCTCCTTTTGCAATAAAGCAGACATACTGTATATACTCACTTATAAGTTGAGTCCAGCTGCAAACTGCACAGACCCAGATCTGCCATTGCATAATGCGCCAGCAGGTTTGAGTCTGTACAGTTTGTTAGGAGTAATCAGTAGAACAAACGGCATATTCCCTGATATGCAGGCATGTCATGTTATTGCTGATGAGGATCTTTGTTGTTTGCAATATGACTCGACTTATAAGTGAGTATATATGGTACTTAAGACTGTATCTTCACTGCAACAATAGTCTGAAAATGTATCAAGAAAACATAAGCATCACCATGAAAGTGTATACCTTAACTTAATGTGGATCAAATATCATATTTTTCAGAATTTGTAGAATGTATTCAGAACAGCTTAGATTAAGTGTGATGTGATCTTTGAGGTGTAGCAAAGTTGATAACATGAAAAAACCCACTAAGATGTCAGTGTGATGCAGTCTTTGAGGTGTAGGGAAGTGGATAACATGAAAAAACCCACAAAGATGTCATTGTGATGTGGTCTTTGAGGTGTAGGGAAGTGGGTAACATGAAAAAACCCACTCAGATGTCAGTGTGATGCGGTCTTTGAGGTGTAGGGAAGTGGATAACATGAAAAAGCCCATTAAGATGTCAGTGTAATGCAGTCTTTGAGGTGTAGGAAAGTGGATAACATGAAAAGATCTATTGCCATCACCTTCACTTGCACAAGTTGAAACTGGAGATAGAATGTGAGAAAAAAGAAGTGCAAAGCAAGCATATTACTGCTATGCTATCCACACCTTAAATTCTATACTTATCCAGTAAAAGTCTGATAACTGTGCTGCAGACCCAAATTTTGGGTTCAAGTTGCCAGTTGTTTTGAGTCATTTTGGGAGTCGCATGGAGAAGAATGCTTTACAGTCATATTTAAAATTAAATCCTTAAAGTGATGTGCATTCAAGGGATTGATGTCTGATTTAAGTTTTTTTTTAATAATGTGTATAGAACTAAATGATAAACTGTTCAGAACACGATATTTTCTGCATGTTTTTGGGTTGGCAAAATAAATATCTTTTTCAGTTTTTAAATACAAATGAACAAAAAAAATCCAAGCCCAAGCAATGAAGAACATACGTGTGATATTAGGATATTCCCTGAAGTCATATCCATGCCCAAGCCACCAGACCCACACCTATGATATTAGGCTAGCCTTGAAGTCAAATCCAAGCCCAAGTAACTATGGTACTTTGGTACAGTAAATCCACACATATGATATTAGGCTATCCTTCAAGCCAAAGCAACACAGCCCATGCATATGATATTATGCTATCCCTCAAGTCAAATCCATGCTCAGCAACTAAACCCACAAAATATGATATTGGCTGGCCTTCAAGTAAACATAATACAAAAGCAACTAAACCCTCACTTGTAATATTACGCTATCCCTCAAGTTAAATCCAAGATCAACAATCAAACCCACACCTATGATAATAGACTATCCTTCAAATCAAATCCAAGCTCAAGCATCTATGGTAAGATGGTACCGTAAATCCACACATATGATATTAGGCTATCATTCAAGACAAATCCATATCCATGCCTAGCAACTAAACCCACACATACAGTATTAGGCTATCCTTCAAGACGAAGCAACTCATCCCACATGTATAATATTAGGCTATCCCTCAAGTCAAATTCATGCCCAACAACTAAACCCACATTGACAATATTTTGCTGTCCTACAAGTCTAATCTATACAAAAGCAACCAAACCTAGACATGTAATATTATGCTATACCTTGAGTCAAATCCAAGATCATCAACCAAACCCACATGTGATATTAGGCTATCCCTCAAGTCAAGTCCATGCCCAAACAACCAGACCCACATGCATGATATTAGGCTGTCTGTCAAGTTAAATCCATGCCTAGCAATCAAACCAACACGTGTGATATTAAACCATTTTGCACTACATTAATAAATGAAAACAGTACTTGCCTAGATTCATCTAGTTTATTTCAGTCAACAAGAAAATGTGAGCTTGTTAAAAAACAACTTATGTAAATAAAATGAATCCATCATGTTTTAATCTTTCTATCATCTACCTCATATAAAAAAGTCTGCATAAATATAACTCAGATTAGTTGCAGAGTTTGTTAGTAAATAAATGATATTAGATATGATACAATGAATTTTAATGTAATTTTCCAGATTGTTAAACCAGTTGTGTATTTCAGTAGAAGGTTTGTCCTGAATACTACTGAGAGAGCTAATGAATGATTTCAAGTTGTGCAGTGTAGTGCTGAAACTTGTGCAAGACTAATAGCACACTAAATTTCATTCTAATATTATAATTTCATCATAATATTTAAAATACATGAAATTGGGATCTGTTTTGTGCTAGATTTTTTTTTTGTTTAAATATGTTGCTTTCCACTGAAACTTAAACCCCTTTATGTGCATCTAATGCATTAGTTGGTGCAGGTTTTATTGATTGTTTCCAGTGGCATCATGAATCATTTTTTTCATAAAATAATTATCATAACATCCCTAGGAATATTTCATACAGCTAAATAAAATGTGCAAATCATATTGCTTAAAGCATCAGTTCCCAACTTCAGGTTCCAACCTCAGTGAGGGTCAGTGGGTGTGGGGTTGGGGTGAATGTGGCTAGGACCTCAGTTGGGTCATGAAAGGTCATCATATCATAAGACAGAGGACATCCTGTTGGTGGCCAGTCTAGGGTTAAAGCAAAAAAGTGGGTGGGAACCACAGGCTTAAAGTGTAAGGCCTGATCAAGTAATTGCATCCTTTCAGTTATGAGTCTGGCATGTTGACCACTGAACCAATGCCACTTACAAGCGTTTTGACCATTATATGATGAGATGACCTTTGTACTGTTGACATTAACAGTGGAAAGAATGGTATAAAATTATTTAAGGCTATGTAACAAACTTTCTTGATCAATTATTTAGTCCATGAATACATTTTAAGGTTCAGCACCATAATGCTATACCAGCTAAAAGGAGACTTCTGTGGTTTTCTCTTAATAAATAGTGACATATTTCTTGGAATGCTCTGATGATTTAGATCTTTGTTCTCGACACGTAATAAAAGTTTTAAATGTTTTTCTTTATAATGGCATGAGCAGTCAGATGTATAGTGAATCCATGGTTCTGCCAATTTTCAACAGCTTCAATTATAAAGTCACATAACTTGATGAGACTGTTTCTAAATACAAGCATTCTATTCTCCCACTTTTTGAAAGTTATGTTCATCTGGTAGTCTTGCCTTATTATTGTAGAACTACATTTGTTTCCAGAAACACAGTCCCATAAAGAACATTCTTTAAAACGAGGTCTAAGAAATTATGAAGAGATTTTGGAATCTATAAACAAACAGTCCAAGGACATATAGAAAATAAAGTGATTTAAAAACAGATAGCCTGCAAATTGATTTTGTATCTCCTGATGAATAGATTAAGATGATAAAATGCTTTTGAGGCCTAAAAGATTACAGGCACATTTTGGAGTCTATAAACAAATAGTCCAAAGACATACAGAAAATAAAGCAATTTAAAAAGTGATTTTATACCTACTGGTGAATATATTAAAGATGATAAGATGCTTTTGAGGAGAACATACCAAAGTACACCTCTCCCTCAATAACTCATGCACATCGGGGTCCAAAAACACAAACTGCAGTATAAGCGAGAGTTACTGAGAGACCTCCAAAAATACCTGCTAGACATCCAGATAATCGCAGGGTTGATGAGGGAACTGGGCTGTTTAATGGCTGAATCCTCGTTTTATAATAGTCAAGAAACATTGACAATAAAGCACTTTTTCTGATGAAGTTGTTCATTATTCTCTATAAATTATATTTATTTTCAAAACGTCCAACATCTGAGAGATTGATAACATGATTCCAACTGGTTTCAACAACCAAACACGGTACAAGAAAATATTCATGTATTACATCACAGCTTTTTGTTTTGTTGATACACTACCAAACAAGATTCCTTTTTACCAAAAACATGTAACATTTATTTTGTTAGACAATTGTCTACGTCGAAACTCAATTTTTCTATTTTTCAGTTAGTAAAATATTTATGCCATGATTTTATTGCAACTAATAGTGAAACTTCTTATCGTCCTTGAGGATATCTCTGTGTGTGAATTCAGGAATTCTCTGAAACTCGTTTTTCCCACAATGGTCCATATCTATGAAACAAAGATCTTTATTTTACGAAATACTCATTTTGCCTGGTTGCCATGCTATCTTTAATCACAATTATTATTGAGTAGGTTAATTGAAGGTAGTTTAATTAGATTACCTACACAAAAAAATTTACAACAGTGTTCAATTGATCAACTGAAATGAGTTACCTGACATATGACCAGGGCTGCTGGTTCTTAAGCATGTAGGACTTGCATGCCTTTAACTTTTTTTATTCCACCCCCTTTATTTGATTCAAAAGATGTAATTAATGTGATAACATAAAAGGAGGCCCGCTTTTTATTTAGTGCAACAATACAGCAAATGCTTCCACTAGTTCAGTATTAAATCACGGTGGGCACTTTACATTTCTATATTTTACATTTAATTACAAGTGGACACATTGCATTTATGATGATTACACTTAAAAGAAACTAAAAGAACTAGAACACAAATTTCAATTGATAAAAAAAATTTATTTAATTGGTATTTATTGAAGTACTGCCTCCACTAGGCGTAAGTGACATTTTCATTCATCGAAATGTCCTTGAATATCATTAATTGTGGTGTACTAAGAATGTCATTTGAAAAGAAAATGTAACAAATTATATGACTTCCTATTAAAAGTTGATATTTCATAATGTTGATTAAAATTTCCAGGTCCTATCTATCGTTTTCAATGATAAAACAAGCGATATATCAAAGTTTCTGTTACCAATTTTGATTGCGATTTTCTTCAAGTTAAATAGGGATCAATTTTGGGGTATTTTTTGGTTTAAAAAATGGGATCGACATGCCTGACCCCACGTTATAAGTGGGTTCATGAGTTATCAGGGTGCGAGCTATCGAGGGAGTGGTGTATATTGATCTGACATTTAAATTTGTGTTTTAATGTTTTTATGGTATTGCCGTGTGTTCATTTTCTGTCCATAACCCACCATCAACAATATTTTTCATTTGAGTTTGATTATATGATCAGTATCATAGCTGAGTTCAAATATGAGCTTCCAATTGACTATTTACCACTATTGAGGCCATATTTTTTTAATTTGATTTTGATAAAGCTTATAATATATGTTTATATCATTAAGATCAAAGATAAGTTTGATAATAAGCAAAATCCGTGCTTATTAATGAGGTGATCATGCCTTGGATTGGCCAAACTTGTTTTCTCTGTCCATCTTTCTTAACTGATTTTGATCAGACTTAAAATTTGAGCTCATATCATCAAGATTTCAGATAATGAGATCCACATGTATTATTGAGGTGATCTTGCAACTGATTTGGTGAGCTTGTTACTATTTTGGAAGGCACATTTCTTATCTGATTTTGTTCAAACTTGGAATGTGGGTATATATCATCAAGAGCTTGGTTATTCAGTAATGAGTGAAATCCACACATTTTTGAGGTGATATTAGCTCTGATTGCATGTGTAACTACTCTGGAGGCCATATGTCTGATCCAGTTTTGATTAAACTTAGTATGTATCTTATATAATGATGATCTCACATGAGTTGGATAATGAGCAGGATCCATTTATATTAACAAGATGGACCTTCATCTGATCGGCTGAACTTGTTACCACTCTAGAGACTTTATTTCTGTTCCATTTTGAGTTGGTAAATAGACTTATACCATCAAGATCTTAGATGAATACAGTTATGGCAAGATCAATGCATATAAGATGGCCTTGCATCTGATTGGCTGAGCATGTCAACAGTATAATGACCATTTCTGGTCAAATATTTTATCAAACTTTGTAAAGGCTATGTCATCAAGATATCCAGTAACTTTTTTAATTAGAAAGATCTGCACATAATATTAAAATTCAGTTAGAAATAGTTCTCATTTTGTATACTATGTAATCAATTCGTTTTCTCTTTTAACATACCTCTCTTCTCTCTCTAAATGTAAGAAATGTAACGTTACCCATGATATGGGTTATAGCAGCATTAGGAAAAGATAATGTAATGTCATTAACTTCTATCCGGTTATCTCCATAGTTACATCATAACAAATCATCAGTAAAAACCCCATGTGAATATGACATCTATTCAGGAGGAGCACTAATAACTCATACAGTATGGCCACCTGTTGTCTGCTCATAATTATGGATCAAAGGCATGCAGTTACTGTATTCATCAAATATTTATGTCATAGCCTTAAACTTAATCAAACTGATTAACTTGAATCCACCATCTATTTTGATTGATTATTTTCCTTGGAATAATATTTGCCTTGATGGGGGGAGGGATATTTGACTAATGCAAATAACATTATAGCCAGTTCATCTGAACCTCTGATCAACATCAGCTTGCAAATATATAATTTTCTTTAGATCTATCATACATTTTCGTCTCCTCATTAGCAATATTTTTTGCTGTCAGAAATGGTTGACCTTTAGTTGCTTGCAGTTTTTATGAGTATACTTTGATGATGCATGATTTTGAATATCTGCATTTACATTGTTAGGAAACAAGACAGATGTAGCTCTACAGTGATACCAAATAATGTACACTTTCTACATGCATTCCACAATACAGCAGGAAAAACCCTCTTTTTTTTGAGACCCAATTTTTTAAGGGCAAAAATTACTGGTTTTTGGAACCAGAGATTGTGTCCATACATTTTGGCTGAGATATAAAGTAGACCAGTCCAAACTGCACATGGAAATGTGAACCTTTACAAAAGTAGGATAAGTTTGAGATATGGAGTAAAAAAAAAGTGGCCAGGGTCAAATATGCCAAAAAAGATCCAGCTTGCCTGAGCAAACTAGCCAGCTGAAAACGTTTTTTAATACACCTTGACATCCTGCTAAATGAAAATCACTCAGAAGCAAATGTATTTGTATGTACGGTATTCAGAACTAACCCCAAAAATGCATTTCCTACTACATATCTGCAGCATGATGCCCCATTGTTAGATATCACTGTAAACTGTCACACTGCAGACATTTTAGTGATATGACTAAAAAATTGTTAAAGATACATTAAAAATAAAAAAAACACACACACCTATTTCAGACGAACCCCAAAATGCATTTCCTACCCTATTTCAGATGAAAATTAAAAGAATCTCCAGGGGTTAATGAGTAAACTAAATTTTAAAACAGATTTATCATCAGTATTTGGCTTATACAACCAGTGTACTAATTTTAATTGTTTAGGAACCATTTTTAATTGTTATGGCCTTATTAATTTAAAAATTAAATGTATTGATCAGAAAATTGGGCTTTTAAAAACCCCTTGTATGATATGTAATGAGTAGTTTCCTGTTACTGGAATCACAGAAATTGCAGTGCCAGGTAAAAGTGAATTCAAGAACTGTTCAAAATGTTTAATTCCATACCAACAAAGGAATTGTTATAACATCTTTAATTTAAGAACTAAATATATTCATGAAAAAATGTGGCTAGTAAAAACCCCCATTATAATATGTACAGAGTTGGTTCCCCTTATTGGAACTAGTACTGTAATGACAGAAAATGGAAGTTAGTGCCCTTTAAAATTGATTTCATCAACTGCTCAGTTAAAATGTTTACTTCCATAACAACTTTTGTATCTAGGAGATTGTACTGTATGTTTCTTTAACTTGTGTGAATACTTAATAGAATGCCTATTGTTAATCATTTCAGCTTTTAGTCATTCAACAAAATAATCACCTTTAAACTAGTGGGAAACAGAAATCATTAACATTTTGAAAATGCCCAAACCTTCATATTACCCTTCCTCCATTAAAAATATAAAATAAATTAGAAAATAAAAAAATAAATTATAAAGGAAGCATTTTGGAAAATGACTCATTAATGCATCCAGCATAAAATATAGTTCATGCTTGTGGATTCATTTAAAAGTTTAGCATCTCTATATAATCCTGAGATACTATTATAATGATGTGCTGTGAGTGGATGATGAAATATAACCAAGGAAACATTTGATTCTTTGCATTTATTGATGTACAATTGCAGGTTAGCACACATATGTGCAGTGTTGTAATTAAGGATCAGAATTTCTGTACACAATTAAAGATATTGCTTTTGGGATTTTTCAGTATTGAGTTTTGCATCATTAGGAACATGTCTCCTGTAAAAACTATCACAAAATTTAAAAACTGATTGACAGAGAATTATTTAAAATAACAATTTTACCACATTTGAAATTCTTAAAGGTGTGAAGGCAAATTTTATATGATTGATGAAATAGATTTTTACAGTTGTTAATATTACCATGTTAACATACCTGAAATATATGTTGTCAGATTTAGTGTACATTATTTTATGGATTTCCTACTTTCATTGCCATTGCTCACAAATTAGTCATTATTTTTATTCTTTATTTTTCGGTTATAAATTTAATAAATACTTTTATATACTTTTCTTTCCAAAACACTCCCAGATTGAATTACCAAGAGTGAAGTAACCCATGGCCTTAAAATGAAAGCAACAACTGTGAATCATAATTTCAATTTGCATGAAAGCCACTTTACTCCATAGACCATTAATTAAAACTTCATCAGTAAACTTAACTTTTATGATTAGTTTGTGTTTTGTGGGTTTAACACCATTTTTCATCATATGTTAAGCTACACATGGTGGCCACTGTATTTGATGGAGGAAGAACCCAGGAAAACCCCAGGAAGATCCATCAACCCATGGGAAGCTACTGACAAGCTTTCTCACAAACCAGTACTCACACTGACCAAGCTGAGACTAAACCACAAGTGGACAGAGGTGAGAGTGCCTTAGGACACTCAGTAACCCAGGCACACCCTTGATTTATGAGCAAGAGCTGATGCATATTAATTATGCCTCTGTTTGGAAGTAGGTTTTATCAGACTATAATAAAGTAGGTAAAATCAACATGATAAATAGCTTGGGGATAGTTACATGTGTTGTATTCTTTTATTACTGCTTAAGCTTGCTTAGTGAAATGGTCAGCCATTATATAAGCCATGCAAGCAATATCAGGCCCACTTTGACCTCTTGTTTGTAAGAATATAGACTTTGTTCTTGCAAAGGCCTTATCAATTTACAACATGTAGAAGAAATTTATGCTACTGTAGTGCAACACAGCTTCATCACATGGGATTGTATATTTTTATATTTCAGCCAAATTAAAAATCAACTTTGTCAGCCACCTTCTGACAGTACAAAAGACCCAGAATATTATTCACTTCAGGCACATGTCCTTGACACCTTCTTCATGCCTCTCGTTGCTTACCAAAGTTGACATGATCTGCACTTGTGATAATATTTATTCTAAACACATATTTAATTTTATACAGCAGTTTTCTCTGTCATGTAGAGATCATTCAGTTTGTGCCACACCCATGATTTGCTATGCATTTTTAGTTTTATATAATTATTCATAATAGAGATTATTGAGAAGCCATGTATAAAAAAAAGCCATTAGCACCTTCCTGGTAAATTAGTTAAACAGAAATGATTCATTTAATCTATAATCCAGTTTTTTTAATTGAGATGTGCAGATTTGTCAAGGATCATTGAGCATTTAAAATATTAATCTGAATTAAATCTTTGAATATAATATGAAAAAATTTAATTTTCAGTGTTACTGCTGGGGCATTTAAATTATTTTATGGACATGGCAGCGCTTTGGGAATAGGGAATTTATAAAATGAGTGTGGTGGCCATTAGTCCCTGACATGCATAATTTGCTTGTCAAAATGGACTACCATGGAGCAGCCGCTATCATCCTGGATCGGAAGTCCTTGAAATTGGTGTTCCCTTGGTATCTCAAACTTTTAATCAGTAATTCATGCAGTTATCACCCTTTTTATATGAAATCACAAATTAATGGATCTTAAATAATTAATTCCCTCTCTTTAAATATTTACTTAATAAAAATTCTGTTTTGGCCAATATGTTTCCCATGTTTGTTTATATGATGAACTTAGAGAAGTAATTATCCAATCTCGTGCCCATCCTTAGTGTGTATTTGCATTTCAGGTCCCTGTTGAATTTTCCAAATAATTCTTATTATCACTGTAAATAACGGCTAATGGGGCATTCATTTGAGATTAGGAATTGGGCACTAGTCCATTATTTTTCGAGTAAAAATTTTATAGAATTTTCAGGATTCAATTCAGCACGATTAAGCATACTTATTAAAATATATTATATTTGGATAGGTTTTATTTTATATTGGGATGTCTATTTTTAGCCCTCTTTAAAGACCCCTTCCAAACTGTCTGGTGAGAAAAAAAAGTTTGTGTGGCAGGAAATAATTGAAATGCGGCTGTGATATTCTGTCATATTAAGAAACATTAAGCCTGGGTTAACCCTATCACATAATCTTTGTGTCAGAACACAATTGATACTTTGTTATTCCATACATGTCATGTTTATGTTTTTTCTGGTATTTCATGCAGAATATATCTCCAGAGATATACCGGTATTTTTATTGTTCTGTTATTTATACATAATATTTTATATCCCTACAAGTCATTTATATTTGACATGGACCACTCCAGTGGCCTAGTGGTTAGAGCATCCACCTCGGATGCAGGAGGTCAAGGGTTCGAACCCTGGTCAAGTCATACCAAAGACTTATAAAAATGGTACTAACAGCTGCCTTGCTAGGCACTCAGCATTAAGAGGTTAGGATTGGTTGGCCTGGTGTCAGGATAATGTGACTAGGTGGGACATCATGCTATATGTCTGCGGTATGATGCCCCAGTGCAAGACATCACTATAAACTGTCACACTGCAGACATTGTAGTGTTATGACTGAAAAATTTTTAAAGCTATGTTAAAAAATCCAAATCACACACACACACACACTCTATTTCACATGATACTTCATACGTATCATTTATCCCTGCATGTCATGTTTCTATTGTTCAGACTTTAAAATACATGTAAATCAGTCTCATTTGTAGCTATGCTGGCCATAAATTAGAAAAGCACCATCCAATCCTGAAAATCTTTATATGGCTACTTCTCGACAATACCATTAGTTTAGCAGTATGTAGATAGTTCTAATAAAAATGGTGCTCATCTAGCCTGCAGCATGTTAACATAGTTTCCATCTTGAAAATATTGTTATTGCTGCACCTCTTGCATGAATGGTGGCTCTGAAATGGGGATTTGTATCCATTAAACACATCATTGGTTCTGAATGAATATGGTGCAGATCAGACCATGAAGATATCCATAAGAAAATAGTTTTGTTACAGAATTTGGTATGTTGGAGTTATGATTTGAAGAATATCAGAGATGGTTTCAATACTCAGAAGTCAAAAGAAGAAACAGACTTATCTTAAATTCCTAGAAAGCAATTCCAGCCAGTATTTTATTTATTTCTTTAGCCTGTCATTTACCTTGGGTTTTTCTATGCTTTATGAATGTGGTATAACATTTTATTTTCAACATAAATATTGTAATTTACACCAAAAAGGAACAATAGTAATCACTAGTTATTATTGTCAGTAATAAAATTTCATTTTGTTCGCCCCACATAACTTTTCTTTCATTGTTTGTACCTATAAAGCAGAATTGTTTGCACACTCAACTTACACTGCTAATCATAACTCCCAGTAAGATCTTCATTAGGACATGGACTGCATTAGGGCAACTTGATTAGAAAGATTGTATTATTATATTATAAACATAAAATCTTTTGATGGTTTGATTTAGTTGACTTCTTCCTGTTGTTACTGGATTGATTTTAGCAATTGGCAACCTACCAGTTCTTATCTGCAAAGAGTTCTTGTTATGATTCTCAAAAGCATAGATTTTGCAACTTAAATTATTTCTGTTGTTTTTGCCCTTTAGTAGCTTTCAAATTTAGTTTGAAGAGCATTAATCAACATCACGTTATAAACACATTGGAGCTGGAACACAAAAATTCCATCTTATTTACATGACTTTGGTGGGTGAGACATGCACTACTTTCATGTATGCACAGTAGGAGACCAAAAAAGATAATTATTATATTATATATACATAATCTTTATAAAATAAATGCATGCTTTAAAAAAAACAGTGGTAAATTAGGTGAAGCAGTTGCATTAATTGTATGGATAACATTGACTTATAACTATTTTGAGAGACGTCAGTTTGGGTATAATGGGAACAGCCATTGATGTAGGTTATTTCAAGATTAATGATGCATCTTAGGATATTATTACTTTACAGATATTAAGTAAAAAATGAAAAGGGAAATGCATCTTTTGAAATAAAACAAATCATTTTAAATGAAAATACAGTAATGGCATACATTTTAGGTGAATGACAAGAACTGATTTTGCTGGTGAGGACCCCTGCTCCAATTTAAGCTGGTTTTTTATTTTTAACAGCCTAAATGGCAAGACATTTGCAGCAATGCAACTTAGGTGTTTATTTTGGATACAGGGGTAAACTGAGCTTAATCATCAAGTCATGAAATTATTCTTAGAGTGGATTTTAAAAGTGAAATAAAGCTTATATTATTGACAGGAACTGCTACAGCACCAGTACCTCATATCAGTCAATCAATGAATTGTTACTATAGTGTTTATTGTTCAAATTTTCTGTGCAGGAACTCCTCATTTGCAATTGGGATCTGTACCTTGAAATTCATTTTTTAAGTGAAAATTTGTAAAGCAAAAATGAACTTCCCAGTAGTTTAAAGGAATAATTATTTATAGGTGTCCTGAGATTATATATATATATATATATATATATATATATATATATATATATATATATATATATATATATATATATATATATATATATATATATATATATATAATCGTAGTAAAGGAAGGTAAATATGTAGCACACATATATGTAATTATTTATATAATGAATAGTAATTTATTTGACTTGAACAGTATTAATTGAAATATCCAGTATAAAGGAAAAATGGAACAAAAGTTAAAAAAGAAAATGAAGTGGTGCTATTTGGTATCAATGGGTTATGATTCACTGGTACAGTGTGCACAACAAACAATACAATACATGGACAAGATGGTCACTGTTAGGTCAAGGGGTGGTGAGCAGGGTGGGTAAAATACTCATCTCCAGGTTGGTGTGCTTTTCTTGTAGCAAAAGTTCACGCATAATGAAAATGGGTTTTAAAAAAATTCAAATGCATTAACTTGAAAATTTGGTACATGAACAGTTTTAAAAAGAGGATTGCTTGATTACATAAATAAAATTCCCACTCTGAACCATTTTGAAGTTCCCATAGTTAAGATCATTCAGGATTCTGCTTTATTATAGTTCATTTTGCTTCAGTATTCCAAATTGTGTCCCAGACATTCAACTGGATACTGAATTTTAGATGACACTGTCATTACTGATTTTATCTGAACCACATAAAATTAGAATTAGATTACTTCATTTTAAAGGACTTCATGCCTAATACTTTTATTGTTTAATTAATACATGTATGCCTTGATTTACAATATGTGATTGCAAGTTTTGTGTCTTGAGTTTTTGTATATGATCTATGGATTTTATGCCCCACAATGACAGTGTCAAGCAATGTTACATGTAATAGCATAAACCTAGTCCACCCATCCATCCATCTATCCAATTCATCCATCCATTCATCCTTCCATCCATCCCACCATGGTTAAGTTTTGCATTTAGTTCATTTTTTTTATGCATGAACAGATTTCTGATTAATTATAAAACTTACTGAGAAAAAAACTTTTACCATTTTTTGAAGTCTTTGGTATGACCCTGCCGGCTGTTGCAAATGTAGAGAAAGGCTGTGATAATATCTATACTCTTTTGCAACAAACTAACTCATTGAGTACCATATATACTTCTTTATAAGTCGAGTCGAATTGCAAACAATAAAGATCCTGATTTGCATAGCATAATGCTCCTGCAGATCAGGGTCTGTGGTGTTTGTAATATTGATTACTCCTAACAAGCTGCATAGACCCACATCTGGTGGTACATTATGTGATGGCATATCTGGGTCTGTGTGGTTTCTAGTTGGGCTCGCCTTATAAGCAAGTATATGCTGTGTACATTCTATGAAAGTGAAATTTCACAAGCCTTGAGCTTTCTGCAAAACAGATGATTAAACCCCATTTTTGCACATGTCCACAAAGCACTGGAAGATATGAAGCATTTTCATTTATTTTGAGTTACCACCAAAAATAACAGGTTTTTGAACATGTCTCAAATTTGGTTCTCAGTGATGGCTAAAAGTGGCAAATATTGGTTCCTTGTACAATTGTGAGTTCACCTAGATTGCCCTTAATGTAAGGTTTCCTGTGACTTTCTGCTAATAATGTTCCTTTGCTTATCTTGATATACAGATGCAGAAGTGCTTAATTCATATCATCCAAATGAATTCAAGCATTGTGTAGAGAATTTTGAAAAACTTTGTACTGTAGTCTGTCAATACTGTGAATTTATTTTCACGGGTAGACATTTTTTATGCATTGTAAAAATGGGGGTGGGGGTATTGGTGGTAGTGAATCTGATGGGGGAAGATTCTGTTGTCTTAACAGATGAATTATTGACTTAGAATCCACAAATAATTATACCCAGCTAATACTAATTCACAGCACATTTTAACTTTAGGTAATCACTAAAAGCAGTAAATGATGTTTTTTTTTGTACAATTGTGACGGACTGTACAAGATCACCTGGCATACAGACTAACCCAAATTTTCCCTAATGTAAGGTCTCCTTGATATCTCTCTCACTCTCACTCTTGTCTCTCTGTCTCTGTCTCTGTCTCTCACTCTCCTCTCTTTTTGCATGGAGAGTTAGTGCTGTATAATTATTTATTATAATGGTTATAAATTGTTATGCCTTTGCAAAAAGTGGGGGTGGGGCAGGTGGTGGTGGTACTGCAAATGTGTTTATGGTTGATGGGGAGGAAGACTGTTGTCTTCACTGATGAATTATTGTTGCTTTGGTCTTCAAGTAAGTGGTCTGTTGGAGCCATGGAATCCCCAAATGCTGATACCCAACAAATAATAGTGAATTAACAGTACAGCCAGTGCTGCATTATACCATAGTTAATGGGAGCCATAAAGTGGACCATCTTATATGTCAGATTGCCTTGTATTCAAGCATTTTATGCATAATATTAACTATTAAATATAGAGAAATAGTGAAATGGGATCTATGACTATGCCTGCCTTATAAAAGGGCTGCATTATACAGAAGTACTTTATATTGAGGGTATATTCTATTTGCTTTGTTCAGCTCTTACTTTCACGCACATATGGCATCAAATAAAGCAAATTGGATTGGACTTGTGCTCAATGTTTAGAATGATGAATGAATCCAAGTGTCAGTTTTTAATATACCATGTAAATAACTGTAATTTATGAGCTGCTTGCCAAACTAACAAGATCCCTGGAGTATTAATTAGAAATGGCACATTATTTGAACACTCAACAACTCTTCCATCATTTTTATAGACTTTAACATTTAGAAAGTCAGGAATGAATTGGGTTCTTTGCTATTTATACTTCCCAAACTGGCATTTTGGTGTTTTATCAGGGGGGATTTGTACAGAGAGAAGAATGCAGGGCCTTCCAAAGTGCCCCTGCTTTTGTAATTGAGGGTACCTTGTTCTGATGTTTGTTCCAAGACAGTACTTAAAATAAAACATGGTCTTTAATTAGGTGAATTTTCTTGGCTTGATTTGGTGGTTTACAGCACAGGAATACAAGGTTATTGAGTACTAAGACTGTTCAATGTAAAAAGTGTCATGCACATGAACATGCCATGGTGATATGCAAAAGCTGATTCAGTGAAAGTATTTGAACCTGCACAATTGTGGTCATGGCTAACTAGTGATCCACTATGGCTTATTCATTCAGGTGAAACCGTGATATAACTTATTCTCTACTTACCTTGGACCTAAAATTAAAAATACCCTTGACCTAAAATTAAGTGATTTACATTAAGTAGAAATGATAAAAATTTTGTTAACCAGTTAAAAGATTCATGATGATAACTTCGATACACGGTAGATATCAGTATATTGGGGGCTATAATGAAGGACCACTGTACCATAAGAAGAGTATATATTGGTCAGATCTTCAGCAACTTTTATCAAATTGTCACCTGTCAGATGAGCCTTTTATGACCAGTTCTTTCATTTTTCATCTTCAAAGTTACTGAATTTATCCTCACCCTGCCAATAGACATTGCCATCATCATGAGAGCTCCACCTACCATGGTTCAGTACCATCTGTATGCATCCTCTTGAGAACCTTAGCTTCCCTTTGTGCTTCTCTGTTGTTCTCAAACAAATTGATCTTTGATCTACTGTATTTCCTATCCAGCAATTGATTATTTGTTGCAACTGAATCTTCATCTTTTATGTTATTGTCCTGACTGCAGTTTGCATCACATATTGCTAATATCAGTCAGAATTGTTGGAATTGCTGCAGTTTGAGTAATGCATAGGTGGTGCTCTACAGTTTCATATTTTGCATAGGGTTAGAATTTTGAAGAAAAAGAATTTCCCCGGGTTTCTCTAACTGGTTATACTGGCTTTTTAAAAAAGACCTTGTATATCTTAGATATTGTTCAAAGAACCTTTCATTCCCTTTATTTTGGTATGTTGTTGAGGAGTGTAATGTGGGTTATAGAGTATACAGCTTGGCCTTACTCCAGATGTGCACCTTTCAAAAAAGTGCTAGCTCCACTTGGTCATTTTCACTTCCTGAACTTCAGAGGTAAATTGTAAAATAAAAAGAGCCGACAACTTTTTCACATTTTATATCTTTGGTAATTCATTCATTGTACTTTCAGAAGCTGGTATTGTCTAGTCTGGCAAAATTCATGTTCCCTATTTTAATAGCTGCTAAGGATAGTGTACTTTAGACAAATTCAGGCTGATTTTGGAGCACAAGGGAGCAGTCATTTTAGGGGTTGTCCTTAAAGGATGTCCGCAGATTATACCTGTTTTCCTAACCCTCCCTCTCCCCTTGTCCACTTTTGTCCGCATGTGGCTTAACCCCCATCCAGATGCGGACATCTCCATCTAGCAGGGCTGATATGTGAGCCATGTAATCAACCTCAGGCACTGGGAGCCAGACCTATGTATTAATGCCAACCCATTCATATATATTCTGTGGCATGAATCGTACAAATTGAAATTAACAAATAATTTATACTTAGGGATCACCCATAAAGGACGTCCACAAAACATACTGGAATACACGCAGTAGGCCTAAAGCAGCTGTTCAACACAGAATATCATAACAAAAAATACTAGCTTGCGGACATCCACAAGGTCCTTGACACCCCCTCCCCCCTTGTCCGCAGTTGTCCACATTTGAACAAACCCCCCTCCCCCCATCTTTACGGACGTCCTTTATGGATGATCCCTTAGTTAGCAGTGTGCTTAGATCATTTACAATTTCCAAAAGTAAAATATCCAAAAAAATGTCAGCCACATTGCATCAAAGTAGCATAGAGGTATGCCAACATTCTCTCTTCTGTGCGTGATTTAATTGCAAACAACTTCACCTTACATACATCACACTCTCAAAAGTACATAATATCTGGTGAGTGCCCCCATAAGTGGATAATAACCATCTGAGTTTGACCTCGAGTGATCTTAGGTCCCAATGGGCAAAGGTGAAGATATTTTTGGTGTTGTGGTCATATATGTTGCACCATATTTTCAGCACGTGATGGGGCTGTACATGGCATCCAGTATATCTGGTGGAAAAAGGACCTGGGAAAATCCCAGGAAGAACCACCAACCCACAGGAAGCTGCTGGCAAGCTTTCTGCACACACATACACAAATAAAAAAAATGGTTGGAGAAATTACACACTACCATTTTAGTAGACAAGACTGATCCATCTTTGTTTTGTTAGGTATCAGTATCAAACAGTTTCTGCAGCAAAATTACAGACTATATAGTAGACAAGACTGGTGAATCTTTTTTTGAATCTATCAGTATCAAACAAAGTCTGCAGCAAAGTTACAGTCCAGCAAAGATTGGATTTGGCCTTAATTGCAGTATTTTACAAAGTGTTTGAAAGAGTGAAGCTTTGAGTGCTACCTGACTGAAGTTTTTGTTTAAAGTTTTAAGTTGTTTTGAGTTCACTGATGCCAAGAGGGTACTGTACATAAGGAATGAGCCAGTATTTGGTCTTAAAAATTTCTTTTTTATAGTTATTCTGTGATGCCATTAGCGTTTCTTGAGAAGCAAGAGTGTCATTTGATGAGCAGTTGGAGTTGGCAGAGGTTTATTGCACTTAGTGAAAGGAATCTATTATCATGTCAGTATTATGTTTCATCATTTGCTTAATAGATTCACTGGACTAATTCATTGATTTACTTGTCAAAATCATAAAAACTTAACTGGGCCATCAGACAAATAAAATAGGAGAGGACTGGAATTTGCTTATACTTCCATTGACTTCATGGAAAAGGTTTAATGGATAGCAGAGTTTGCCAATATCATATTCAGCTTTATTGTACCATGTAAATACTGTCTGTACTCACTTACAAGGCAAGTCAAACTGCAAACAACAAAGATCCTGATTTGCTGTAGTATAATGTGCCTGCAGATCAGGGTCTGTGCTGTTTGCTCTACTGATTACTCCTAACAAACACAAACCCAAATCGGCGAGCACATTGTGTGCCATTAGATCTGTGTCTTTGCAGTTTGCTATTGGACTTGTCTTACAAGCAAGTACATATGGTAAACATTATTTACAAGCATTATATGTCACCAACAGAATCATTTAAAGACATAATTGGAAATGACAAGCATTATTAGATCACTCATCAAGTGTTTCTTTATCAGATGTTTTATCCTTGGAGAGGTATTTCAGATCAATAAAGAGTGGATATGATATTAACTTTGGTATTTTATGAAGTATTTGTGAAAGTACATGGAATATATACTTGGCTAAATGAGCACTGAAATCCAAAGAATCTTTTATATGTATTATGTCACTGCATGCTTTGATAAGCATCTTCATTTGCTCAGTAAATTGATTCCACTGAAAGTCATTGATTTTCTTGTCAGAATTATATAAAACTGTATTATTATCTCAGAGAAATTTTATGGAAGAGAGGCCACAATTTTTTCTAAATGCATCCAATAAATGTTGCCTTTATTATTTTGAGAATAAAGGGATATCAATGCTTGCCAAGAAAGATATTGATTTTGCAAATCAAAAATTTCATTAATCGTGACAATTCTGACAATTTAATGAAAGTATCTATGTGTAGTAAAGTTTAACAGTGTCAAAAAAGTTGATTATAATTTCTGCTGATTGACTTTTATTGTGATTTTCAAGCCCTGAATTTATGGGCCTGTTTGATACTACATACTTCTCTCCCCTTAGACCATTTCTTTAATTTACCAGTATATAAACTTTAACTATTCTTTATTTTATGAGTGATAAATACGTAAGAAATAGTTAGCCATGAAAAGGAAATGGGCCTGGACGGCTGCTTCGGCTCAGGGCATATGAACCTGACAGTCCAGGCCCTAGTTGAAGGGCCATCCATACCCAATAATAATTCCCTCTTATGTCATAAATAACTATCATATTTGTTGTATTGAACAGTTTTTCCATCATTCACTCAGTATGTTCTACATTGTGACATGCCTGACAATGTCATCTACTCATATGGACCAGTCAGTATTTGATATGCACTGATCACTATTACTTCCATTCACTGTACATGTCCTGCAATGTCACATGCAAGACATGGCATCATCTGCTCATATGGACCAGTCCTTGTCTCACATGAACCAGTCACTATCATAAAATTAGACTAAGAGGATGTACCATAAAATATTTGATGACATGTGATCAGCTTTTAACTAGTAGTTTGAAGTTTTATATTTATGATATGCAGTAATTATGTGTAGTGAATAGCAGTCTTTAATATCATTGAGGAGAAAATATTAAAGCAAAACCAGTCAATTGATATAGAAATTTGAAATCAAAGGTTTTCCCCAGTTTTAAAGATGGGGAAGGGTCTTCAAAACTCTTCAGCTTTCTAAGAGAAAAGATCCTTGAGAAAACATACTGGGTCCTTTGAGTACAAAAGTACTTGAAAGATGAGTAATCAAAATAATTAATGATAGGTCAGAAAAGTCAAACCACTATAGGAGCTAGAGTTTGATTTTTCATAATCAAATATGAAACAGTTGTTTGTTTTTAAGCTTTTCAACTGTTTTAGACTGCATCTTAAAAAAATAAAAGCTTTAAATTATTAGAGCCTTCTGTTGTTTAGTACAACTCAAGCACCAGACACAAGGCAGACCCAAGTTTTTAATTTATTTAATTTTACAGCATGCAAGCAAATTTAACAAGTGTTTAAAATGATTGTGCATTAAGAATATAGAAAATATCTCCAACTGATTAAAGTCAATGATTTATCAGTTCAGATAAATTAAACCAGTCATCACTCTTAAAATTCCTATGTGTTGGTCCCAACCTTCTTCAGTATGATGTTATGTGCCATGCTTACTGATGCCTTCCATGATTTTGACACTTGGATCAATAACAGATACCAGATTGATGGTAAACTCTTTAATCCGAGGAGACTACAGGCAAAAACAAATCTACAGGAAATGACTGTTCATGATCTTCTGTTTGCTGACAACTGTTCCCTGAATGCCAAATCTAACTATAACATACAAAAGAGTATGGACAATTTCTCTTCAGTTTGTTACAATTTTGGCCTTACAGTTAGTATCAAGAAGACAAAGGTGATGTACCAACCTGCACCAAGAAAGCCTTACATTGAGCCTACCATCACAGTAAATGGCCAAACCCTCCTGGCAGTGGATATGTTCACCTAATTTGGCAGTACACATATTGATGATGAAACCAATGCCAGAAATGCTAAAGCAAGTGTAGTCTTTGACAGACTACATACAAATGTGTTAAAGTGCAGTGGCATCAGTCTACAAACCTAATGTAAGGTTACACAGCCATTGTGTGGCCAACCCTGTTGTATGCTTGCAAAAATTGGACTGTGTACAGATGCCATGCCTTGAAGCTGAACCATTTTTTGCATGGGCTGCCTGAGGAAACTGATGAGGAATAGAATGCTGGACAGGGTCTGAGACACTGAGGTCTTACACAGGCAGGCATTCCTAGCATCAACACTCTGAGGATGAAATCACAGTTGAGACTGGCAGGCCACATTACAAGGATATCAAAAGAGGGACTACCAATGAAGTTATTCTAAAAATTCAGTCAAACATTTAAACATATAATATATGTGCATGCATTAAACAGCATATTGTATTGAAACAAGTTGTGAGACAATATGAATAAGCAGAGAAAAGTTGGAGTATTACTTAGAACTGTTTGAGTGTCTTAAGATTTCATCCATTTGAGACAATGATTTAGAAAGTAGAAATGCCAGAATCCTGCCTTATGGCATTGGGAATAATGTTCCATATAAGTGGACCATTATATTTTAGTATAATCAAATTTTTGCTGCTAGCAAACCATAATTTTGGAGTACTATCAGCATCATTTTGGTGAAGAGATTGTTCAAGTTGACTTGAATGGCTTTTCTAGACACTTTATACATAAATGTTGTCTTTCTAAAGAATATTGTCCTCATAGAATTATTATATAATTCATTGTATTCTGAAATTGTCTATAAATTGAAAACATTTTCTTATCTTTGAATTACAGCTTTATCTATGGCCCCAAATTACATTACAAATGGTCAAAGTATGGGTGAATACAGTGTATAACTTTTATTTGAGATGACTCTTTACTGAAAAGGAATGAATGTTTAGATTTTATTAAGTAGCCAAAGGTAAAAATTAACCATTTTTGAAACCAGTTTAATGTGGAAAAGACCAAGTTAGATTGTTACCTACAAGTACATGAAGAATTTTATAATGAGGAGTCATATTTAGGCTCACTTTGTCAAATACAACCATTTATACATCCCCTTGATGCAATGATCAAGAGAGAACTGTCCAACAGACACCTAGGTTTTTGTACTGATTGTTTAAATTTAATTGTCTGTTACTTCTGAGACAGTCAACTCCAGTTACAATATACCATTAGCTGAGTTAGCTGCCTCCTTAACAAATATCTAAGCAAAAATGTACTTCCTGAATGCATGTATGTATAGGGCTTAATAGCATGTGAGCACAATGCAGGTTACTACATTAAAAAGACAGAGGGAAAGGTTAAAGAAATCTGTGAATGAAACCATTTTGTTACAATTTACAGATGGTAAATTTTTATGATGAATTCTTCAAATAGAAAATATCATCATTTGCCTGAGAAAATTTACAAAAAAGGAATGTAGAAAAACTTTAAAATTTTAAGAATGTTGAAGGTTTCCTTTGGAATAAAACTAATTAAAGTAACAGTAACAACAACAATAATAATAATAACAATAATAGGATTTGGTATATGATATTTGTTCAAAAAACAAGTTTGATAGTTGAACCTCCATTCAGACATCAACTGTGTTAGGTGGCCAGTTTGATCTTTTTCGAAGGTGACTGCTTAACTGTATTTCTAGACTTTAGATATCTTGGTTTGTCAGCCAGTTTAGACAGCATCATAGATCATGACTAATTAATTCTAGTTAATGAAGAAGCAGAAAATAACAACAAATTATTACCTGCATAAACAGTCAGCCAAGTACTTAATAAGGATGTGAATGAGCATTAGAGGTGTGCACAAACATCTCGCAGCACTAAAAAATTTGGGACACTCTTAATTATTTTCAGAACAACTTTTGTATTCTCTATAAAAGTTGGAACATGAATTCGTAGCAATATTTCCAGCTACACTAAATTTTGGAACACATGAGAAATTACTTTTCAACCTGACATAAGGAGTAATATATCAACCACAATGTTTGACCTGACTAAGTTGTAAAGCTACCGCTTCCATTATTGAATATTGGTGATGTCATAACTTAAGGTGAGATACTTGTTAAATGATCATTAAAGATATTTAATTTTCATGTGTATTTTTTATTTCTATTTCAAATATGTATAATTTCATTTTGTTTGAGCGATGGAAGGATGGTAGACACCGCTTATATTGGGAGGAAAATCTTCCTGGCAGGTAGATTCACAAGAATGTGCTTATGATTATTTTTATGTATGCACTTGGTATCCAGACATTATAGTAATATTATTAAACTCTTATAACAAAATTATATACTTAATAAATAATTTATTTGATGGAGTATGACAAAGGTTCTATGAACTTATACAGGCATATGAATGTATAATTTACAATTAGTGCCACCAAAAGGGGAGCACAGTGGCTCAGTGGTTAGCAATCTGGACTCGTGACCAAAATGGTGTAGGTTCAAATTCTACCATCAGATCAGCCTGGGGCAGCTTCTGTGGTGTGTCCATGGGCAAGGCACTTTACTTCAACTGCATTAGCACTAAATAACCTACTTGTTTTGCTGAGCCATAAAACACCAAATAAACAACAAATCCTTATACCAACTTTTATTTAAACATACCAGTAAGTGCACTATAAGAGTCTTCTGTGAGAATTGCCTATTTGTTAAAAGGTATATTGGTCTTTATGAATGTATTTAGAAAGAATGGGTATCTTGCAAAAATAAGTGTTATCTTATATTTTATATTAGGTGTCATTCATATGAAAGACCTTTACAGTAAGTTACTCATATATAAGATGTATCCAACTGTAACCAGGATAGACCCAGATCTGTAATCACACAATGTACCAGCAGATCTGGGTGTACATTGTTTGTAAATTGGTGATTATTATACAGGGTAAATACTCAATAAGAACATCACTGCTCTGGTAGCCTTGTGGTTAAAGCGTCCACCTTGAATACAGGAGGTCACGGGTTCGAGCCCCGGCAGAGTCATACCAAAGACTTATAAAAATGGTATTAGCAGCTGCCTCGCTTAAAACTCAGTGTTAAGAGGTTAGTGTTGGGACTGATAGGCCTGGTGTCAGAATAATGTGACTGGGTGGGACATGATGCTACATGTCTGAGGCATGATGCCCCATTGCTAGATATCACTATAAACTGTCACACTGCAGACATCGTAGCGATATGACTGAAAAATTGTTAAAGCTAAGTTAAAAATCCAGAACACACACACTAAAACAAGTGTGGTCTTTGGGAGACTATGCACAAATGTGTGGGAGTGCAGTCATAAATCTAGAAACAAAACTGAAGGTCTACAGAGCCATTGTGTTGTGGAACCTGCTGTATGCTTGTGAAACCTGGATGGTGTACAGATCCCATGGCAAGAAGCTGAACCATTTCCAAATGGGCAGCCTGAAGAAACAGAGGAAGATAAGATGGCAGGACAGGGTCCCTGACTCTGAGGTTCTCACATGAACAGGCATTCCAAGCACCCACACTCTGGAGTGGCATCCAAAGAACATCTTCTGTGGTGAACTGAAGGAGAGAAATTGTTATCAGGGTGATCAAAAGAAACACTTCAAAAGTTTTTTTTAAGTCAACCTTGAAACTCTTCAATATTGATCCTGATTCTTATGAAGATCTCACACAGAATCATTCCACCCTGCAGAGTCTCATCCATACTGGTGCTACAGATTTTTAATTGGAGGATAACTACACACTGCAGGCAGTACAGAAGCATGAGCAGCATAAATCTCAGAAAAGCACCACATTCTCTATTGATCAAGCAAACCCAAGTGGCATCTCCTGTCAAGTGAGCCACAGAACACTGCAAAGCACAATTGGCATGATCAGTCACTCACATACTCAGAGAAACAAAACCAATCAATGATGTCATGGTCATCTTCGAACTCATTGGATGAACAACATAAGAAGTTTATTGGCAAAAACCCCATGTTGATATATGGGTATGGAGAGGAGTAGAGATAGCAATATTTTCAAGACATGACTTACCATTCAGGAGGAGTAGTAATAACAAGATTTTTCAGGATGATTGCTGTGTTGGCCATATATGATGTCAGATTGACACCATATTTGTTTAAGACCAATTAGAAATAATAAGTCATCTGGGTGAAACCCATATCAGGATGACTTTATGTTCAAGTAGAGTTGTGACAACAAGATTTTTAAGATGGCTGCCATGGTGGCCATATTGGATGTCAGGTCAGCATAGTTTTTATCTAGGACAAACTAGACATCATAAGAAATCATGTAGTGAAACACCCTGTTGATATGTCCATCCATTCAATAGTAGTAATAACAAAACTTTCAAGATGACTGCCATGGCAGCCGTATTGGACATAAGATAAGCATCATATAGGACCAACTAGACATCATAAGAAGTCTATTAGTGAAAACCCTATATTGATATGACCATCCATTCAGAAGTAGTAATAACAACCTTTCCAAAATGGCTGCCATGGGAGCCATATTGGATGTCACATCATTACCACTTTCATTTAGGACCAGCTGGACATCATAAGAAATCTTTTCAGTAAAATCCCCACATTGACCATCCATTTGGGAAGAGTAGCAATAACAAGATTTTCAAGCTGGTTGATCTGGTAGCCATATTGGAAGTTAGATTGGCGACATTGTCATTAAGGAATAAGTAGATATCATAAGAAGTCTTCTAGTGAAAACCCTATATTGATATAAGTATCCATTCTGAAAGAATAGCAGTGATGAGATTTTCAAGATGGCAGTTATTTTGGATGTCAGATCAATACCACTTTCATTTAAGGCCAACTGGACATCACAAGAAATATTTTAGCAAAAAAACACCATGCTGACCAGTAGCAATAACAAGGTTTTCAAGCTGGCCACTTTGGTGGCTGTATTAGATGTCAGATTGGCAACATTGTCATGTATTACTAACTCATCATAAGAAGTCTTCCTGTAGAAACTCCATGTTTTTATGACCATCCATTCAGGAGGAGTAGCAGTAAGAGAGTTTCAGTATGACTGTAGTGAGAGCGATATTGGATGTCAGATCAGCACCATTTTCATTTAAGACGAATTAGACATCATAGGCAGTCTTTTAGTGAAAACCCCATGTTGATATGACCATCCATTCAAGAGGAGTAGCAATAACAATATTCTCCTATTGGATTTCCAAGCAGCACTGTTTTCATTTTGGATCTGCTATACCATGGGATGAATGTGTGTGAAGTTTCATGGCAATTCTTGAAGTAGCTTAGGAGGACTCAGTGATAACAAAGTGGTGCTAAAGGACAGGTGGATGAGAACAACAGACCATTCATACGAACTTCTGGTCTGAGACAATTGACATAAAATTTAACATGTTTGTCTGTATGCATATGATGATTGCCTTATTAGATTTTCATGCCATTGTCACAGTTTGTAATTTTTCACAAATTTAGTACAGAAATCAGTTGTCTTGGAAAAATTTAATTCTGATGAAAATTTTGTGATTTACAGCACACATCCTATGGATGATACAACCCATCAGGGTGATTGGAAAATCTTGATAATTAGTATTGTATCAGTATTACTGGTACTCTGTCCAGACAATCTAATACATGCATGTTGTGTACAACTTCTCCTATGTTTTTTATTTAACACTGACATTGCTCTTTAGTTTCATTTAGCTGCACATATGTATCGTGTTTAGGGCAGATTATATACTGTATATACTCTATTTTAAGACCAGTCTAACTACAAACTGCATAGACCAAGATGTGCTGTCACTCTCAGATCTAGGTCTTTTGGTTTGTTGGGAGTATTCAGTATAATAAAAAATATAGACCTTGGTCTGCCAGCAGATTATGTGATGACAGGTCAGGATCTATGTTGCTTGCAGTTGTACTTGACTTATAAACAAGGATATACGGTATTTTGGTTTTATTGAATTTTCTTGATAGTCTTTGCAACAGAAAAGAACAGGAGTAGTATGAGATATTTCAAAATGTATTGATCAGATTTACTGTGGTTTTACATATATATGTATAAATCAGTGTAATTTATGTTACTGTAAAAAATATTGACCCTGATTACATAATGCACCAGCAGATCAGTGCGTGTGTTGTTTGTTCTACTGATTATTACTCCTAACAAACTTCATAGACACAGATGTGTTGGTGCATTATGTGATGGCAGATCTGGCTCTTTGAAATTTTGCAGTTGGATCCAATTTATAAGAGAGTATATATGGTAATTAACAAAAGTTACAGATAGCTGATTTTATCTGATGACATGAGTATAAATTACTTTTAGTGAGGCCAAATTCAACAGTAGCCTGTCCCTTCATAAGTTATAATGACCACTACTTGAGACAGTATGAATCAGTTGATATAGTGTGCTGTCATGTTCTGTGTAGTATTGTGTTTGTTTAAATTATATAGTCAGTGCCAGGGGTAATGTGTTGGCAAACATCTAATATCATCATGAAAGAGTAGGGAGTATTGGAAAATAGAAAGGTTGTAAGTAGATAATTTACTTTATTTTGTAGCTTTTACAATGTAGGCAGTAATGACCTATTGTCAGAGTTTATTAGAGTCCATTAAACTGTCTGAAAGCAGTCATTTCTGTTCATTGTTTCTATTGTTTGGGGTTTCTTTTGCAAATGCTACATAAAATTATAAATAAAAAGAGGTCAATGCTTGCGTTAAAACGAATGCTTTTGGCTGCAATAAACATTTAAAGCACAGATATAGTGGTTTTGTTTAAACTTATTTTTAAATCTCCAACACTATTTAACCCAATAACCATGGTTGCTTGCTATGCCAGTTATCTCTGTTAATGTGTTAGCCTCACTAACCTCAGGCAAAAACAGCAGTTTAGATATTCACAAAAGATTTTAGGGAAACTGGAGAAATGAAATGACTAAATTTATGTCTGAATCCCTACTCAAATAATTACTCAGCCTTTACAAGAATTTCTTATAATTTGATGACCTGTAAATAAAAAAATGGGATGAAATTGGCAAATTGCAGTACTTTGCAAAAATCTTAATGATACTTTCCAGTTGACCTCAGTAATAATGGCAAACCTATATTTTCTTCATCTTTCACTCATCCAAAATTTAGGAAGTTGAAAAATAGATTTCTTTTTACCACTCTTGACAAGTTTTAACTTTATTCAGCATATTACAGATTTTATTTACATTAAAATAATAATTCCATCAGTATGCTTCTAAAGTACTATCTTTTACTCACTTATAAGTCGATTTAAACTGCAAACAACAAAGATGCTGATCTGCTGTTGCATAATGTGCATGCAGATCAGGGTCTGTATTGTCTGTTCTACTAATTACACCTAACAAATTGCACAGATCCAGGTCTACCAGTCTAGTGCATCATTATGTGATGGCAGATTTGGGTGTGTGTAGTTTGCAGGTGGACTTGTCTTATAAGCATGCGTATACAGTATTGGAAATTTCTGCAGTGACACCACACACAGCTGCAAACATTTTTTCAAAGGAGTTAAGGCAGTAACTTTTTTATGAGTCACTCTGCATTAACTTAAGTGCTAACTATCAATGATTTGGTCAGAATAAATTATGCCAGAGAAGCAGATTTTTAATTAAAAGATACTGGCCTGCATTGGCAACATACCAGCAGAGCTCATTCAAACAGGAGGAGAAGAGATAGTCACAGTCCTAACAACAATCTGCAGCAAGATATGGCAGACAGGAGAATGGCCTGCCACATGGACTCAGTCCTTGGTCATTATGCTCCTGAAGAAAGGAAACCTACAGCTATGCCAAAAACTATAGAACCATCAGTTTTATCATTCACCCGAGCAAAGTCATGCTAAAGATAATTCTAAACGGATTAAAGCCTCAAGCAGAGAAAATTATTGCTGAAGAGCAGGCAGGCTTCTGAGCAGGAAGGAAGGTGCACCACAGAACAAATCTTCAATCTCAGACTCCTTTGCGAGAAATACTTTCAGCATCAGCAGAATCTATACCACGTCTTTATAGATTTCAAAAAGGCCTTTGATAGGGTATGGCATGCAGCCTTATGGACAACTATGAGGAAGTACAACAACAGCTCAAACCTGGTGCAGGTTGTTGAGTACCTTTATGACAAAGCCACCAGTGCTGTCCTCATCAGTGGCAACAAAGGTGACTGGTTTCGAACAACAGTTGGAGTCAGACAGGAATGTGTACTGTCACCTACACTCTTCAACATTTTCCTGGAAAGGATCATGGAGGTTGCCTTGCATGACCACAAGGGCACTGTCAGCATCGGAGGAAGAACAATCACCAACCTTCACTTCGCAGATGATGTTGATGGTTTAGCAGGAGATGAAAAAGAACTGGTTGACTTGGTTGAACGCCTCGACACAACCTCCGCAGCATATGGTATGGAGATTAGCGCCGAAAAAACCAAACTGATGACAAACAACACCAATGGCATCAGTGCAGAAATAAAGGTCATTGGACAGAAGCTGGAAAGAGTCACAAGCTTCAAGTACTTGGGATCAATTATCACAGATGAGGGCTCCAAACCAGAACTACTTCGCAGGATTGCCCAGACACCAGCAGCATTAACAAGGTGAGACCAGTATGGAAAGATACCAACATTGCTTTTGCTTCCGAAACAAGGCTGATGCACTCGATTGTCATATCCATCTTTCTGTATGTTTGTGAAACATGGACACTCACATCAGATCTACAAAGAAGGATTCAAACCTTCGAAATGAGATGCTACCACAAGATCTTGGGCATCTCATACATTGACCATGTAACCAATGATGAAGTCAACAACAGGATCCAATGAGCCATCGGATCCTATGAAGACCTCTTGACCACTGTAAAAAAGCGCAAACTGAAGTGATAACGGTCATGTCTCAAGATTATCTGGACTGGCAAAAACAATCTTTCAAGGCACAGTGCGAGGGTGCAGAAGAAGAGGCAGACAGAAAAAGAGGTGGGAAGACAACATTAAGGAGTGGACAGGCATGGGATTTGGAGATTCCCAAAGGGCAGTAGAGAACAGGGAAAGATGGAGAGAGTTGGTTGCAAAGTCAACTGTGGTGCCCTAATGACCTCTTGGGTTAAGGGATTAATGATGATCATGACGATGATTGGCCCACAAAAGTACTGAAAAATATAATTGTTGAAGATGTTCTCTATATCTGACTTTTAAGTGTCATAAACTTTATATTGTCTCATGTACAACACTGTAAATATAGACCTAGATAAAATTAAAAGAAGGATACCTAGATAGATAAATATAGTTCTAGGTAAAATTGAAAGAAGGATACCTGGATAGATAAATATAGACATAGATAAGATAAAAAGAATGATGCCCTGGATAGATAAATATAGACATAGATAAGATAAAAAGAATGATGCCCAGACAGATAGTGTGTGCATATATATATATATATATATATATATATATATACACACACACACACACACACACACACAGATGAAAGAACAATAGCTGGGTAGAGAAATATAGACCTAGATAAAATAAAATGAAAGATACTTGGGTTGATAAATATAGACCCTGATAAAATAAAAAGAAGGATACCTGGATAGATAAATATAGACTTAGGTAAATAACAACAATACCAAGGTAGATAAATAGAGATTAGTCATATGCATAATCTGTTAGTTTATCTCTGTTTTTCAGCAAAACAAATAAGAACTTTAAGAAGCATATGCAGAATATGATGCCAGTGTGTAATTCATGCAAGTAAAGAGACACCCTGCAAGCTTACGATGTAGAACAGACCCATAGTGCTCTCCTGTACATCATAATTGGGTTAATGGTTAGTGTGCTATACTCCTGACAAAATGGGTGCTGATGCCTCCAGTGTATTAAGTGGTTGACTTAAGAGTTGGAAAAAATGAGAGAAGCACTAGCAGGATAAAACCACCAACCGTGGATGTACTGGAGCTGGACTTTAGCAAGTTAGGCATGGACATAATTAAATGACAAGAAAGAATCTTGTTTATGTTTCAGTAATGCAAATCCTTTAATTGACAGTAAAAATTAGTGACATATTATAAATTTGTTTATTTTTATAGGTACTGTATTGATTTTAATATTCACATTTTCAGCATCACATAAATTGATGGACTAAAAAAGTATTACAATTCTTTTCACAAATGGATCATAGCTGTTTATTATCCTGGGTCTTTACGTTTGTTTTCAGTAGTATCCAAGAAATCCATGAATATTGGTCCCCTTTCAATAGTAAATTCACAGTAATTATTTTTCAATTTCAGTTCTAATCAATATAATTTTCCACATTATTTGGTAGTAAACATTACTTATTGTACAGTACAATACATTTCTAGCCTGTGTTATTATGTCCTTAACTCACTGTAAAAGCTGGCTGTGTACATTCGGTTGCTGAAGCCCTGTTGCTGTTCCTTGAAAGTCTTCCTGAACCTGTTGTACCTTATGTCCTGTACAATAGATGCCTGGACTGTTCTAATAGCTTTCTTCTGTGTAAACAGGTAAGTCTGTCTTAACAGACAGGTAGCTGGGGATAGATAAAAAAAGAGATAAACTCCTTTTTATATTTATATTAAAAAACAATTTTATGAAATTATTTTGAGCCTGGACCATCAGCACCAAATTTTTTGTTACGGTCATTCCCTGGATCAATGCTTGGGATGGGTGGAGGTGTGGGAATTGTCCATGAAGTTTGGCTGCTATGCAGATTGCATGTTTTGTTATTGGGTGATTAATCTCAGGATGCTGTGGTTGAAAACAAGATAAAAATTTTTCAAATCTGATTGTACTCATTTACATACCTGCCATAACATGATGTCTCACACAAAAACGTGATTTGTGATTCCCAAACTCGTGATGTTTGTGTTTGGAAAACACAACTTTCAGTCATTATAGCAACAAAAAAAGAGTGAGAGACCTTTCTTGATACACCAGTGTATGTCCATAACCTGTATAAACAGTAAACAGTTGGGCTTAATGATCTTGGAAAATTGGGGCAGTTTATACAGTTGATTGTCATAGAAGTGATTAAAATATGAGTTGAAGATAAACAAACACTGTTGCACAGATTATTTAAGTGACCAGCAATAGCAGGGTGAAGTGAGCAAAGCACAGCAAAACTTAATTCCTCGAACTCCTGGTTGATGGAGTTTTACCTTATTCTTTGCACATACTGCAAACACTGTTAAAATTAGTCTCTCTGGAGTGTAAAATATCCATCGATATAGTAACAGCACTCAGCATTGGGACAGGGGAACAGTTCATAGCTCCATCTCAAAAGTAACATTTTTAAACATTCTAACTCACGGCCATTACATGTTTATCCCTCCTTCCTAGTGATGCAGATGCAAAAAAATCTTTTTCTATGCTGAGAAAAATTCAACAAGATCTTCTCACAAATTTGAACAACAGTACAATCCCATCTCTGGTCAGTGCAGAGATGAACTCTAATTAATGACCCTTGCATCACCTTCAGTCCCCACGCTGAACTATTAAATGCAGTAAAGGCTACATCTCGTTAAGATGGTATTCTACTGTTCAGTGGATTATAAGGACCAAAACTTGAGTGAGGGTTAATTAATATTTGCAGATTTGAATTTGAGTGTTTGTACATATGTGTGCTTGTGTGGTGATGATATTTGATAGTGCTATGGGACAGACCATTTCATTTTTGGGGGAGAGAGGAATGGGAAGTGGAACTGGTTTGGGGGGATTCCAGCTCGCAGCTTTAAAAAAATTATTTTTGCTTTTATTTGTAGAAATATATAACTAATTACAAGTATATCCATTATATTAGTTGACAAAAATACATTATCTTGTGGGGTAAAATGACAAAATGTCCTGCCTCAAAGGATAATCCCCTGAAAATAAATGATTGGTCCCTAAGTCAACTATTTTAAATTTGAAAGTATTTTAAATCCTTCAGATAAAGATATTTTATTTTTATTCAAATTTGAATTTCTAATCATGTTCTGTAAATTTATATGTGTAGATGAACTTGTTCTCAGTTGTACACCAGTCCACCACTTTTTGGGCATTGTGTGCACTGACAACTCTTGAGACCTCATAAGACAGTTCCTTAGTTTAAAAAAAAAATGGGAGGGTTATAGGTATGCATTTATGTTGCAGAATTTTGTATAGGCGTGAATATACAGACCACAACAGTCTGTGGTCACAAAAGCTTCTTCTTAAAACTCTAAAAATGTATAGACTTGGCTCATATTACAGTCAGACATTTTTTTAAAATACTGATATCCCCTGTTTTATGCATCTTAATGATCCTTTATTTAATCAAATTTTAACTTTAATTATGCAGGTATTACAACAAGCCCCAGAGTGTCATCGAACTGTCTTTAAGTACATTTGTGCCTTCTTAAGGGAGCTGTTGACTCATTCTGAGAACAACAATCTTGAAGTCAAGTTTGTTGGTAAGTAATGTAACAGTAAGGTAACAGTGGCAGATCCAGACATTGGAAATGGGAGGAGGATTAGTCGTACAGTTAAAATAACATACTTTTGAGCGAGGGGGAGATCAGTTATGTAGTTAAAGTAGTACTCATGTAAGGAAGTTGGGAAGAGGGGGAGAATCAGTAATACAGTAATGGGGGAATGAGGAAAGGTTAGTCATACAGTTAAAACAGTACACTTTTGAGGGAGTGAGGAAGAAGCAGCCATGCAATAATCCATTTTAAACATGTATAGTGAAACTTCCATAAACTGGGCACTGTCAGGACCAAATATTTTGACCCTTGTATAGGGGTGTTCAGTATAATGAGGTTCAGTTAATGTTGCAGTCACTTTATGGGATACAAATATGTGGCCAATCTGCAGAGGAGATCAGATTCCAGGAGGGCTAATTATGGGAAGCTTCATTCTATAAGGAACCATTCCCTTCTAAAAATCAACCTACCCACCTCACTGCTTTATAAAACTCTTAGATTTGTCATTGATTGTGAAAACAGTATATCAAAGAAACGAATGGTGTATTATCATGTTTTTGTTGGAAGAGTCCCAATCATAGAATCAAAGTTTTTAAAAGGTGGGGGGAGAGGTCCTTCACCTTGAAATTGTAGTTGCATACCTTAAGAAAAGCAAGGTGACAAATGCAAAAAGTAAGTTAGTCTTTAAGTAAGTTCAGCACTTAATGTAGAAATGTCATGAATATTGGATGAAACATTTTCAATTTTAAGTTCATAACTTGAGATATTTAACACAGATTTGAAAAAAGTGAAATGCAAAATTTACTGGTGTAATATCTCCAGAACAGAAATTAAACACTCCAGGCATATTTTACTACATCAGCAATTGACAAAGCTTATAATATATGTATTTAATTTACAGTTACAGCAAATTATCATTTCAGGTTATAATAAGTTATTTTAAGTTATACACTGTGTTTAATTTACAGTTACAACAAAAATATCATTTCTGGTTATAATAAATAAATTATGTAAAATTATGCATGGTAATTACAACAGTATGATTACAGGTTATAATAATTTATGCTGCATGGTATTTCTACTGATTCTAAAATAAAATTTCAGTTGACACCTCTCCTAGTTAAATCTACAACATGGAGTGTATTGATGTTTATTACACAATGATAAAATTGTCATGTAGGTACATACCATTGCTTTGTGCTCAGATGTCATTCTTCCAAAAATGAGATACATAAAATGTTAATTAACATTTTTTAAATATCCCCATAAAATGTTGCTTTGTTTCATAACCATGTATAACAATGCATAATTTAAAGGCTGGTTTTAAAAAAAAAATATTTCACAAGGTAATTAAATGAGTATTCTATGTTGCATATGATATTTAAAGTTAGCACATCAATACAGTATGACTCAGAGAGTTATATTAGTAGGTGAATGGATTTTGTGGGACTCCATATCATTTTATACTTTGGAGTCCAGGTGGCTAAGTGGTTAACTTGCCAGGCTTGTGACTGAAAGGGTAGAGGTTTGAATCTTGTAATAAGGTCAGCTCCAGTTGGCTTTCATGATGTGTCCTTGAGCAAGGTACTGTACTCCAATTGCCATGGCACTGAATACTCTATACTTGTGTTGCTGTGCCAAAAAATACCAAACCAAAACCAAACCAATCATTCATACAAGGTCACAAACAAACCATACAAACAAGTTTTTCCCTCTGATAACCTTAACAACCTCTTATCATATAAAATTTTAGATTTTCATGCAGAGGCACAGCCAAGAAGCACTGAATGATTTGTGACAAAGTAACATCAACAGTGACATCTCATCACACTGATCTGATATATTTTCCAATATTTGGCATGGTCCAATACCAAATCTTTATGGCTCAAACTTTCAGTAATGATAACACAAGAAACTTATTCAAGTTACCATAATATACTCACTTTTAAGTTGATTCAAACTGCAAACAACATAGATCCTGATCTGCCGTAGCATAATGTGTCTGCACATCAGGGGCTACATTTTTTTCTACTGATTCCTCTTAACAAGCTGCACAGTCCCAGATCTGCTGGCACATTATGTATTGGCAGATCTGGGTCTGTGCATTTTGCATTTGGGCTCAACTTATAAGCTTGTAGATATGGTTAGGTCTTTCTCAATACTCGGTCAGTATCCTAAAATAAAAATATACAAAGAAACTATAGTGTACAAGAAAACTGTTTAAAGATGCATAATCCTGAAATATATACATCAGTGACTTTTGAAATGTTCTTAATATTATTAGTCCGTTTTGATAGGTCAGTATGAATGAGATGTGTGTACAAAATTTTTTACTTTGTCTTCAGTTGCCCCTAATCACCTTGACAGTCAGTTTCAATGTGAACTCATAATTTGTGTAGCTTATCACCAATGTTTATCACACAGCTTGTCAAAACTCAATTATGTTTTCTATAGTTAGAGAATGATTGTTGCTGTGTTCAGCTATCTGCATTTTATTGAATTCACCTCTGTGTCACAAATGATCTATTGTTTGACACGCTACTGTCAGAAAGAACAAATGTTCATTATTCCATATATTCCACTTGGGAATGATTTTTTTTATTTCTCAGCAAGTTATTATTGTTTGATGCACCATTATATTAACCTCCACATGACCAGCATTTCACAAGAGATACAAGGTGTAAACATTTGGATGTTTAACGTGAAATTCAAATAAAACTAATTAACTTCCTTTCAAAAAAACCACAAAATGATATGGTGGTTCTCATTCCAGTCACTGTAAGTCTTCCAGGAGGCCACCCTTTCAGGAGTGAAAAATGCCCTTTTCATGTATTTGAACTTGAAATTGAAGAGGGTAAAATGGTTGAAATATACTACAGTATTTTGGTGTTGGGCAGGAATGCCTTTGATTAGAGGATGGGGTGGTGGGGAAGTGCTAACAACCTCACTTCACTGGAGCCTTTGAAGGAACTATTGTAGTCTCAATGGTTCATTTTCCAGCTTTCAAGCCATTTTTTGTTTGTCGAGTATGTCTGCATACATGTACTTACGGTAAAAAAAATCATAAAGCACTGGAAACATTGATATTATTTGTTCTTTTAATTGGTTAAATATTCTCACACAACTGATTTGAGCTTTTAAATGCACAAGGAAAACTAATCAAACTTGTTTTTTTATTATTTTGATTTTTCTTCGATATCTGTATGAAATCCATCTTCCTCCAGTTTGAAAATACTATGTTGTAACTTCCAGTGTTCAAAGACTCCTGCTAATGAAGTAACAAATCTTTGATTTTTTTTTTTCTTTAAGTCAAGCGAAATATTCAGGAAATTAAGCCCAATAAATGTCAATTAATAAACTTTTTTCTACAAGATATCACAGTTGTCTGTTGCATTAGATTATAGTCAGGTACATTTACTTTGCATGCCATTTTGTTCGAGTGTAACTAATACAAATATGAACCAATTTCACTAATATTTGTTATACAGTGATGATCTTTACCCTGCTAATATCTCACATGAAGATGCCATTGATTTTAACAAGCGTCTGCTCTCAACTTTGTATAAATATGCAAGCAATAATGATGTCTATCACCAATGTTTTCTGATTTCTGGTACAGGCTGATTCCCATTTTCCTGATTTATAGAGCATAATGGATTGCTTGTATTTGACATCGGGCCAACCAGCCTCAATATTCATTTCCATTAATAACATGGCCAATTTCATTTTTCTAGCATAGCTTTGAAAATTTGTACCACTGAATCATGTGGGGAGTGATCATTTGTTGATCATACAGATGATTTATAAATGGTCAGGGTGCTTTATCAGGATCGCCTGATCAAACCTTCCAATTTATTGACCTTGTTCAATATTGGACACAACATTTTTCAAGATGAACTAGAAAATCTTATTTGTTGTATGACAGATTTAATATGATCTATGTTCCAGATTTACCATTTGTTTGAAAATTAACTTCACAAAATTGCTCACTTACTTACAATAAATTGATTGTACATCAAAGAAAACATGCACATGTTAGGTGGAGGGATGGAATGGTTGATGAATAGATCTGTTTGATTGATTGTTTGATTGATCACCCTTTTCCCATTCTTCTTCCACCAGCTATTTACATTGCAGGATAAACCATGGGATAAAAATTTGGATTTTGCGAGCAAGAAATTTTTGTAAAATATTAATGGCTTTAGATACAAATTCTGACCTTCACTGTTCGGCTCAGTTCCAGCTGATGTTTTTAAAGTATGTCTATGTTTAATAATTTCTAGCTTTCTCTTATCAGCTTCAACAAGATGATAAAAGTTATGCAGTCTATTTCATCATAATAGTTTAAAATGAAAGCTTTTGGGATCTGGATTTAGTGTGAATGCTAAAAATAAATTACTGGCTCTGCAGCCTGTGATATAATGGAAATGCATTCAGTATCAATAGACCATCTTGGAAATGTCAAAACCTGATTAGAGATGAGGCATTAGGGCCCTGTGGGAAGATTACAATTCCCAAAGTTTTATATATTTATGATGAATTTCTAAATTAAGTTTGCATTTTTTAGATATGATAACTATAATGTCAAAATTTATACCTTTTGAAATGACCTTCCCAAATAACATTGGCAGTATACAATCATTTTAATGAACTGTGTTCATTCCAATATAGGTTATGAAAAAGAATTATAGAGTTCTTGGCAGTAAATATTGAATGTATTTTTGTCATACATCACCATCCTTTTTCCCTGTGCCATTAACAGTAAGATTCCAATATCTTAACAATACCAGTATCACCACAAAAATGCAGGGTTCATTTTCACTAAATTATCTTCAGTTAGCCTCATAAATTAGTTTCTTTGTTCACTACTTTTTTTTAAAAATAATCAGCTAAAGTTACATCAAAAGACCAGAGTTTAACAGTAATACCAGTAGTACCTGTCATAGACTCAAACATGTCAGAAAAAAAAAATATTCCAATCCTTCATATGTTCTTTTAGGTGTTATTGCGTTTCCTACAACTCAGTGACCACTAATCACCAGGCATGACTTTTTAAGCATATCTTGTGTTAGAATTCATTGAACATAAGCCATCAAAAAAATGATGTTGTTCCTTGTGTTGTTAATTTGTGTGCCTTTGTGGTTTTATTTCCAGTATTTGTTGTGATTCATTATGGCACCTTTTTTGAACTGTTAGATTTGACTGATTTTCATGTAATCACAAACAAAAATCGCACAACTGTAATGTGTTGATGTGCAGTAAAACACCAAATCAAACTTTAACATAAATAAGCCAACTCAGATGCATTGGTATCAGTAGTGTGTTGAACTTGCTTCAGTAGGATTAAGCCTTCAGCCTGTATTTGGTTTTCTGAATAGAAACCAGGAGCTCTCCACTGAGTTATATATTTATTGCCAGAGGAGGGTCTTGAATCCTCAGTATTGTTAGGTCAGTAAACTGGTATTTAATGTCTCTGAAGGCAATTATTTGTCCAAATTCATCCACCCATAAGAGCTATTCAGATGCATACATAGATACATCTTATTCTGATCTATGGTTGTTGGGCTTCATTGATGCAGCTCTACAAACTGTAACTGTGATAACTAGCCAGGTTAAAAGTCATATACATTAAACTTTGGCATTGGTATTCATGAAGGTGGTAAATTGGACTGGATTACAGGTTTGTGGTAAAAGCAGATATCATATATACTCTCTTACAAGACAGATTCAACTGCAAAATGCACAGACCCAGATCTGCCGGTGCATAATGTGCTGGCAGATCTGGGTCTTTGCAGTTTTGTTATGGGTAATCAGTAGAACAAACAACATAGACCCTGATCTGAAGGCGCATTTTGCTGTGGCAGATAAGGATTTTTGTGGTTTTCAGTCTGAATTGACCTATAAGTGAGTACATATGGTAGTTGGGAGAAAATAATTTTTGCCATCATTTGCATTGAAGCTGATTATCTCCCAAATTGGTCAGACCTGTATGTTAATATTACAAATGGAAGTTGTATAAATTGGCATTGGGGGCAGATAGCATCACATGTAAATGTGCAGGTAATACAGGTAGACACTGTTCACACTCTCCAATCAGAGTATGCTCTTCTTTGTCTCCATACTGAAGGGTATTCAGCAAAATGCCAAAGGTGTAACTTGCCACTGCCTGACAGCAATGCAACACAAAGAACACCAGTGAAACATTACATATTGCTCTCATATCATTGAGTGTACTAAACTTAAAGTGATTATCCATTTAGTTCATTGGATCAGATTCTTAGTTTTCCTTTTTCCTTTTTTTTAAAATTAAATATCTTCATCAACGGATTTGTAACTTTATACTTGTGAGTGTAAGTTTGCTTCACACACACCCAGCAAATGATTTTATTGTATAGAATATGTATTTATATCATTGTGTGCATATATTTTACTTTGTTTATTAATATACGTATGACTAAATTGTATGACAGTCATTTAAGGTGTAGAATGCATCCACACCCAAGTCCATACAAAATACTGCTAGTCAAAAATATAATGATAGCTTTCCTTATCCCATTTTTATTTCACACTAGTTGATGTATATTCTTCCTTAGAAATTGATAGAAAATCTTGCATCAGACACCATTGATCTTTCACCAGCAGTATTCTTATGTCCTTACTACTAAGTCAGACAGCTGATGAAAGCTTCAGTGAGGAAGTTGTTTCAATGATTTTCTAGATTGTGTAATGTAATTCTCAAACTTGAAAAGGCATTACAGGTAATTTAATTTTATAAAATCCAACTGACTTGCACATTTGTTTTGATGAGATGTCAAAATGTCTACCTTGCAGTCTGAGGGATGAGATCAACAGAATCATATCTAGCTTTTACATTGTATTATTTTCAGACCCCTTTTTATTATTTTTATTTTTCATTTGGGTTTAAAAGGATTCTCTCACAGTAGGACCATTTATGTCCAATAAGACAGCTAAAATTGCTGTTCAGCTATAATAATTCACCAGTGTTTTTCATAGACATACATGAAGCATGTAACTGAAGTCTCACTTTCGATCAGTGAGACGATAAAGTAATCCATATTGCCTGTTGTTATCAGCAGATATGATACTGTATTCTGTTAGATCAATACTATTGTATAATGTCGCCTATTAAATTTTTATACATATACCATATGTACTCACCCATAAGTCAGATCCCACTGCAAACTGTAGACCCAGATCGGAAATCACATAATGCACCAACAGATCTGAGTCCATGCAGTTGTAATCAGTGGAACAAATAATGTAAACTTGAGTCTGCTGGTGCATTATGTGATGACTGATAGGGTCAGTGTTGTTTGCAGTTGTATGTGATTTATAAACAAGACATTATATATGGTAGATGGCTGCAAATATAAAAGTAACTATTAAATGGGGGCCCCAAGTGACCAAGTGGTTTAAAGCACTCACCGTTATGGATCACTGCCATCTCACCTCTGCGTGGGTTCGAGTCTCGGATTTGGCTAATGTGGTTATGTGAGAAAGCTTGCCAATAGCTTCTCGTGGGTTGGTGGTTCTTTCCAGGGTTTTCTCGGGTTCTTCCTCCACCATTCATACTGGCCGCCATGTATAGCCTATCTTGTGCTGAAAAATGGCATTAAACCCTACAACAACAACAACAACTATTAAATGCAGTGTATTTGTCTCCTTGACACCTTGACATTAAAGAGGATTTGTGAAGATCATAATTTTTAAAATCTTGATCCACTTCACTGAGATGGCATGAAGTGTCTCATTTAAAAATAGAGAAAAACATCTCTTTGGAGCAGACAGGTCCTGATTCTGTAGAAATGTTCATTTCTTACCACTAATAGTCAAATGTTGGAAATTAGCAATGGGGTCTTGAGGATTAGAGTTGTTTGTGCAAATTTAGTGTCCAGTATTTTAAGTCGGCTTGATTGCTATCTCTCTCATGAAACAGAATATGATGAATAGAATGTTTCTTTTTCATGTTGGTTTTTATAGAAGAATATTGAAATGTTTGTTATGTTACGTGTAGACTCGTACAATAATAACAAGAGAAAAGAATGAAGTCAACAAGCCTTGTATATTTTAACAAAATAATTTATTTCCCTAGAAAACAATGCAAAAATTGGAAATAGGACTTACGGTTTGTGAATATAATCCAAAATTTAATCCTAAGAATGAAAAATACAAGTCTTATCACTAAATAGTTCTATTAGAATCCAGGTTCGAATCTCGACGAGGTTCCAATATGGAAGGTGAGGACGTCAGATGTGGTCGTTGTACAAAATGGCAACAATTCCTCAATTGAATCACAGTTTATGTTTCCAAATAATTTCAGAATAAATTTCCACTGAATTTCTTTCTCCCAGAATTTTATAAAACAGTACACTCGTTTGGTTTTCTAGAGAATAAATTATTAAATTCCAAAAACGAATGAACTTCAAAAACAATCTGATTTCAACAATAAAAACCTCTCCAGCCTTCAAGGTTTCAAAAATACAACTGACTGAAAAGCGCTCAGAAAGGGTATTAAATCCAACCAAATTATCATCCCGTTCTCGTGAGATAGATCACGTGGTCTCTTAACACTTGAACAACGCAATAGGAAAAATGTAATTTGTCACATAGTAAGAACAGCCCTATCAAAGAACCAGATTCTCACTCTGAAATAAATTTAAAAATAAACAATGTTTATTCAGACCAGACTGAAATGACCTTGGCAATAGCCAATCATTTTCGTTTTGTGTGTATACCAGCGCGGACCAAGGTAAACTAAAAATAATGCTAATGTAACACTTTTTACGTTTTAGATAAACAACATTACGGAAAGAAAATATTGAATCCCGTGAAAATAATCATTACAATAAAATGTAATGAAACAAAAATAAAATTAAAAAAAGAATTTTAAAACTAACACACAAGCAATTTAATTATATATACGTAACAGTTATAGGAACTCTATATTGCAATTAGTGGTGTATGATCAACGTATTTCCATTCAAGACTTTTGATTCCACACAACTGACAAGTTAATTGTTAACTCCCAGCTAAATAAATATTTTTACTGAGGTTTTCCATTTCTGGCAGCAATGACATTGCCAATTTTCCAGTCTGTGGGTTGAATTTGTTTTGGGGGGGGGGTACCCGTAATTCAGTGTTATTGAAGATTGTTTTACAGCAAATTACATAATTTTTCTTCCTGGGCAATTTTGTGTGTACTTGTGTAAATCTCAGAGTCTTTGAAACTTAAGTTACCTGCAGATACTTGCACCAATTAAAACTCGAATTCAGTGGAAGTGATTGCATTAAAAATATTTAAAATTATAAGGCTTTACCTTTTTTCTGTGCCCACCATATGGAAAAACATATGTGATGACTGTCTGCCCATCCATATGTTACCTAGTTGGTTTCTGCATAATAACTCAGTTATCCACCATCTACAGTTACCAAACTTTGTGAACAGCCAGTGCACTTGGAGTAATAAAGAACCCTATCAAAAGCTCGAAGGTCAGGGTCACTGTGTCTGAAAGATGACAAATGGTTTGGCACAGTAGCTTGAGATCTGCACAGTCTACAACTTCCAAACTCTGTGGATATCATGCATTTGAGTTAAAGAGAAACTCTATCCATTTGGGGGTCAAATAGAGAGAGTCAATAGATTAATGGTTTCCTCACAATGACTTGAGGTCTTCATCATCTGCAGTTAGGAATTTTGTTGATGGCTTGCACTTGGAGTGGGGAAGAAGCTTGTCAATTTTGGAGTCCAAAGGTCAAGGTAACTATAACTGAATTTGAAAAAAAATGGATTTTTTTGTTTACAGTAACATCATTTCTACATGACATGCTTCAACCAATCTTTGGATGGCTTGCACATGGGATAAAGAAGAAGCCTATTTGGGGGAGGTGGTCAAATAAATCAAAGGACAAGGTCACTTTGATTGAAAGAAGAAAAATGGTTATGCTACAGAATTTCAGTTGTCAACATAGAGACCTGTTGAACATAGTTGGCATATAATATACCATTAATGTACTCTTGTTAAACAATATGATGCCAAGGCAACTTGTTTAATAAATCATGTCAGACATCATTCAGTCATATTTGATTTTACTTGATTGGACAGGTATAATAAATATCTTATTGGTCAAAATCAAAAGAAAAGATAGTATATTCTAGAGTGAATTATGATTGGTGGATGCCAGAATGTGTATTTACATATTTTTGGTGTATATATCATATACTTCTGTGTTTTAATGTAAATAAAGACTTAAATTGCATTGGACAGAATCACCAGAATGGAAGTAATCACGGTGTATATATCATATACTTACGTATTTTATAGTCAGTAAAGACTAAAAATGTGGTGGATAGAATTATTAATGGACAGATGAAAGTTTAATTCATTGCAGCAGCTTTATTAATTTTTAATTGACTTGCACACCCTTTATTGTCCTCCCTTTGATCCCATTTCTTATTCAAACTAAATTAAGAATGTCGCAGACGTTAAAGAAATGGCACACTTTTGCTCATCATAGTCATTAGTCACTAACGGCTCAGCTACCACAGTTGCAAGCTAAATTTGCATCAGATCCTTGTAATCATGAGATTGTTGGAAGGGTAGTAAACAAATCAGCATGACTCCCATAGAATGCATAATGTGGACACAAATATCTCTTTCAGAAAGAACAAATTGGTTTGTACCCAGTCACTTTGTGCAACTGTCATATAAAGAAATGGTGCATATGGCCATTATAAATGTAGAAAACTGATACTCAGAACATGACTCAAAAGGTGCTATTTCTTAATTTTGACATGACAGAAAGAATCGTTATTAGAGATATATGTTCTGATCCACATATACTTTTCTCAGTTGAAAAAGGACAAGAAGAGGGTCACATGAATGACTATGGGAGAGGGGTCTACTAAGCATTCTTTTTTTTTAATTGTCAAAATATGTATTAATAAAACTTGAATTTAAGTATGTATATAATGTTGGGGAATAATTTAAGTACTTGATATGTTCCAGTTTCATTCTATGTATGTATTATGATTTGCCTTTTATTATATCTGTCCAGTCAAGTAATGTACGACTGATTGACCTCATTACATGAATTGTGCATATAAATAGATAAATGTAAATAATTCATATAAAATCATGTAAATCAAAGTTTGTTTTCTTTCTATATTTTTATTCAAACAGGTCTGAATGATAATAAGTTTATCCTAATGAGTATCATGATAAAAATATGTGTATTTATGTTTTTGAGTATATTTCAGTGTTTGTAGAAACCTCCTTTGATTTCATCATTATCTTCACTATTACCACTCTTTAATTATGAGAATCAAATCCGGAAAGTGAATCTCATTTGTTTGTGATATAGACAAAGATCTCATCCATCCCAGGCATAACAGTTAATTACATTTATGTTTACAAAAGATTAAATCAAGATCAGTGGTGTTTATATCAGAGTTTGCAATGTAGTCATTCATAGTAGTGTCAGATGCTGATTGTGCCTAGAAATCATGGTTGCTGGTCGTATTCTGCAGGTGGTTGCTGACATCAGTGAGTTTCTATAATAAATCAATAGTATTATTGTTATTATGTGGCAATGGTGGTGGTAGTGGTATTATCATTATCTAGAGGCCTAGTGGTAGAGCGTCCGCCTTAGATGCAGGAGGACGTGGGTTAGAACCCGATGGAGTCATACCAAAGACTTTTTAAAATGGTACTCACAGCTGCCTCGCTTGGCGCTCAGCATTAAGAGGTTAGTGTTAGGACCTGTTGGCCTGGTGTCAGGATAATGTGACTGGGTGGGACATCATGCTACATGTCTGCAACATGATGCCCCAGTGCTAGACATCACTATAAGCTGTCACACTGCAAACATCGTAGCGATATGACTGGAAAATTGTTAAAGCTACGTTAAAAATATAAATCACACAAATCACATTATCCAGAGGATGATAGACCTCAGTGTTATTAATCCGGATTGAGTGTAAATACAAATATGAAATATGAAATTAAGGGATGGAAATGAGCCTCTTTATATAAAATATAACAATTTTATCAATTAGATGAACAAATTGAAATTGTACAAGACATTGAAGGATACACTTCTGTTAGAAACATAACTACCCAAAAGCTATTAAAAAATGCACTTAGCAGTTCCATTTACACAGACAAGGCAAATTTCATCATAAAATTGAGTGCAGGTTTTCAAATTCACTTGTCCAGCATAACTGCATAACCTGATTACTTGGTTGCGGTCACTCCAGATTCAACACCACTTGCAGGTTGGGGTCAATCAGTTCTTTCTGGGTTCTCATGTGATGCAGCCTAAAGTGACCTCTCTCTCTTACAGCCAATTTTTTATGGGTCTCAACTGCAGTATGGATCCCTTCTATGTCCCGTTTGAACTGCATTGTTTTGAACTATTTCCCTTGCTCTCTTTTCCCCTTTTTCAGAATTGTCTCTTTACCCATTCACAGAATCATCACTGAAGCATCCCTTGGACTTTTATTTAATGAGAAAAGTACTTGCTGTTTTTTTTTTTCAGTCAAAATCTCAGCTAGACTGACTAGTTTTGCAATGTAGAACATTTATGAAAGACAAAACTTCACCTGAGCCCCCCCCCCAAGCCGTTACTTATCCAATCAGGATCCAGGTTCAATTATGTGCCAAAAATTAACACATGCCTATCCAGTGTTGGGAAAATTTCACTTTCCTGCTTCCTTAATAATCAATCTCCGCTAAGTTTCAACTCCTGACAAATTCTCCAGCAAATACAAATGCTGTTTCTGTAACATTTCAACCCTTGGCATTTTCGATACTTAGAACCAAATTCACCTCACCTTGACCAATTTGCCTTTTGGTTATCAAACAGAAACCTCATTAAAAATCAATCATGCCCTAACCAGGGATATCAAAACACCATATTCTAGCTCAGTCCCTAGGATTAACACCTTATCTAAGCATGTTTATCAAAATAAGTAGCTATGGGTCATGCTAACCCTGTAATGTTCACTCAGTTATGTGTTTCCATAACATCCACAAAATTCATAATGTTACAATTATTATACAATTAAAATTATGATTTCTTGTGCATAATAAAATAGTCACTACTTGAGTAGTTTTTATTCATCTGCATGAAAAACTTATGATAATTTACATGTCCTGGAACATTTTCTCTAGATCTGGAAAATTATCTGCTACTAGCAGTGGGAGATTTAGCTCAGTTATAAAGTTGGCAAATTGTGTCTTGGCCTGTGTAACTTGATCCACATTTGATCCAGATTACACAAGCATGAATTTCAGTGATAGCATACTTGTTGAAGTTAATATGCTTTTATGAGATGGGATTTCTGCATGAGACATGATGTCATTCTTGCCACCATAACAGACTTAAAATCAGCAAGAGCTAAATACATATTCACGTCATTTTGAACTTGATTGCAAGCACTGAAATTCTCATTTCCATCCACAATTCAATTTCGTGTGATAGTTTGGTTACTTGGGTTTTGGTGTTTTTGGCATTGGGAGATAATTCTGTCCAAATTACTTTTGATCACTCATGGTATAGATACTAATCCATCTCAACAACTTAAGCATAGAGGCAGAATGTTCCTTGCAGGGAGAATCAAAGTAATGTTCATTGTTTTATGCTGTTGAGCTCTTTAGTAACCCAACCATAATCAATTAACTTCTTGGCTTTTGGGTCAATCAGGGAGAGATTGTAATAAAACTATTGGTGACCTTGCTTGAGTATATCACCTAGGGTGCCCAGAATTGGAGGTAAAATCTTGTAGACTAAACGTGGCACCTTAAGAACTCAATTCAATCAGAATGAAATGACTTACAAAAGACTCCAATGAGTCTAATATGTCTAACACCATGCAAGTGAGTTCTATTCATGAAAGGCTTAAATTGCTCCTAAATGAGTCTACTGACACTAATTATTCAAGACCTTGTCCAAGGCTTTCCAAGGTCTAGATGGAGACACCAAAAAAAACCCCATCCAATCCAGTCAGCAACTTGTGGAATGTGACAAAATAACCCATTCAGATAACCTACTAAGGGCAAACAAGTTTGTAAATATCCCTATAAAAGTGACTACACCCAAGTCATCGAAATTATGAAAAGTAGTTTTATGAGGCCGCGACCTATATGGCTGTGATGAAGTAGAAATACTCAAGAATCTTAATCACCTCTGAGTAACTGAGGTGAAAAAGGTCCAAGCGACCCAATATGCCAAAATTTTGTTCACTTTAAGGAGATCTGCAGAAGAAATGTTTGTGCTTGCTGTTGCAAGGATTATTGTAATTCCTTTTGCACTTATCCTAAGTCAGTCATGTGCAACTTATGGTCCATGGGCCAGATCTAGTTTGAGGTTATTTACATTTTTATGTTCTGGCTTTAAAACTCAATTATTTGGGCTCTGGACTGTGTCCTGGAAAAAGTTCCACTTGCCTGTCCTAATTGCTGTCCAAATTGTAAGGGTAGCTACTGTACATAGTTAAGGGTGTCCCAAGCATAAACAAAACCAAAAAATTCAACACAGAAATACCACCGAGGTTATTCTTTCCCAGAAACCAAAAGAATTGTATAGGCAGGCAATTTCCATCCATTATGAAAGGGGTAAGCTTATGCCAAGTTATATGAATTGATAAGCCCAAACCTGCAAAATCTACAACTGCCCAAACTAACATTACTTGGCCCAGTAATGCACCACTACAAATATACTGTATCATCAGTATCAAACACATCACCATGTACATAAACAAACTTTGAGCAAATTATAGGTCTGAAAGAGCAGAACTCAAATTCTGCCAGTAGAGTAAATGAGTAAACCAACAGTATAAATGAAAAACCAGTTAAATCTGACCCATAAAAAATAGCATCATATGCTGCTACCAATGGTCAAGCATACATGAAGCCAAATAAAGAGAGAAATAAAGAAAATACTAAACTTCCAAAGGAATCTAGCAATCCTATCACACTTGTAATTGACAGTAACTTTGAAAGAATGGAGAATACAGAGAATGGATAGCCATATGATGCCATGCCTTAGAAATCTCCCAGAGCTGCCATTTCCATAAATACGTCTCACCTCATAATTCAATGAAATTGCTTTGTTTCAAGGAGAAAATTATGAAATAATGTCTTCTGCTTAAAAACAGGACCATTGAAGTCAGCTTTCAGGAAGTTTTTTTTATATGAAAATGATAGAATTAATCTGTACAAATTCATAACCTACAACATCAAGAAATACTGATAAGGCTGCTGGAGGAGTGTCCACCCACAGCCAATTTCAATAATAGTGTTGGGAATAGCCATTTATGCAATATGTCCAGAATTTTCCACAATTATTAAAGATACTCTTGATGGTGTTCATAAAAAAAAAGCATATACTGTTTAGGTTTAACCTGAACAAATGATAAGATGAAAATGTATGCACATGCAATATAATTTATCATTCCAATAGTGTACGAAGTGTCTATAGTACATTGTTTGTATTAAATCATCAAAGACAAAGAACTGAGAAAGGGCCTGTATTGTTAAACAGCACGTGTGAAGTTTTTTCACCTGCGCTCCATGTGACACAATATTTTAATGACTGGCTGCATGTGTGCTCACAGTTGTATTTGAATCTAAATCCAGATGTATACAGTACAGGGCCAGTTACAACATAAAATTGCACCGGAAGAGAGAGCCACTAAAAAAGTTAGTAAAATTTTTCAAGAGCTGTCTGAAGCTCTCCATTATTTGCACGCACACAACACTGTCACTAAGATGATTCCAGTACACAACTGTTTACAAAGAAAGAATTTCTAAATTGTTCTGTTCTACATTTATCAACTACAAAACATCTACTGTTATTTTTAACTTGTTTTTCTACAGTGTTTATTGTTTAAAAATTAGGAAAAGATTTGGCTTTAATTTGGCATTTTTGTCTTACTGGTTTTAAAAATGTATTTGGTGAGAGAGTCAGCACTAACCCCTCAACTAACTGTATTGGCAAATTATAATTTTTTGTGGATTACAATTTCTTGCCTTAATTAACAAATAAAATTTGCATTTCTGTTTTGACACAAGCAGTGTATCATAACAAAAGGCGGTTGAATATTACTTGCTTAGAAATATCATAGAGTTAGGTTTAGTATTGATGGTTAAGCTTGATCAATGGGCAGAACAGTACCATATTGGCTTTGTTCCAACAGCAATTTTAGATGTCCTGTAGCTTCTTAGCTAATACAATTGCTAACAATCATAGAATATAAAAATGGCTAATTAGAGACTAATTATGATGCCCAGCTTGAATATAGTGATAAATACTTAACCTACATGTATACTGATGCTTTTAAAATCTTTTTTTAATAGGGTCCCTGACATGACCCAATTATATCCAGAATAATGTTATAATATGATGGTCTCCAAGAAAAAGATGAACTGTGTAGTGTTTTACAACACAGAAACACAAGTAAATTATTTAGTGCCTAGGCAATTGGAGTAAAGTACATGTACCTTGTCCATGGCCACACCATGGTAACCAACCCAGACAGATCTAATGGTAGGATTTTAAAGCCACACTCTTTTTGTTTGTGAGTCTGGCATGCAAACTGGCCCATTATGGTTCTGTAAAAAAAACTGTATTGGAAATAGTTTCTGAAGTTAGAAGAAATTTCATTGTGAGTAGTGTCCTTGTGATCTTAGGCATAATTTAATACCATTTCATCAGCAGTTCTGCAAATCAAGATTTATGATTGTGGTGAAACATTTGATCTATGAAACACCAAACAGAGGTTGATAAATGTATAACAGAGATCAAATGGACATTTACATTCCACATGGATGCTCAATTTTTTAAAAACATTTTTGAGCTTAATACTACTGACACATAATTGTACAAAAAATATAAATGGAAGATGGGTGAAGTAATTTAAAATGGCAGTTCATTTCAAAAGCTTTTAGCCAAAAGCCTCTTTCTAGACTGTCAGAAACATCAGTCTTAGTTAGAGATGAATTGATTTTCAGTAATTCACTGTTTCCATCACTGAAGTGGCTTAATTAACTTGAATGTTGATTCATAGATTATTTTATGTCATTTGGTTTTAAAATGCAAATACATTTGAACTTTTTTCATAACAAACCCCAAAAAACTAGTGATGTTTCTTCATTCTAATTGCTGTAAAAATTAATATACTGCATTGCCATCTAAACATAAACTTAATACTTCACTGTATCTGAAAATTTTTTGAATCTAATTTTGTTTGGCCAGAAAATTTCTTTTTACTCTGAATTCCTGATTGTATGGAGTCTGAATATGTAGCAAATGCATTACTTACTTGCCCTTTGATCCTGTATTTAACCAGTCAGATTAAGTATGAAACTGCTGAGTTGGGGCAAATCAAACCAATTTTTATATGCCCACCTTGAGGTGGAATATATCATGTTATGATATTGTCCATCAGTCCATATTCATTTTCACATGTCCATACATCCATCCATCTATTACCTATTTTGTTTCTCTCTACCACATACCATTTCTCAAAATGGCATGCATTTGAGGTAAGAAAGAAGCTATTGATTTAGTTGTCAAAGATAAGAGTCAGTGCATTTTCTGGGTTGTAGAGGAAGTACGATATTTCCTTGCACATTGCACAAGGCTACTGAATGGATTCAACCCATTTACCATGGAAGAGAGAATTCTGGTAGTTTAGTAGAGGAGATGCTGATTGTTGCAACTCTGATGCAAAACATTACTTTGGCTTCAACTTCAGCCAGATGGGTGTTCAGAAAGGCAAGGTCTGATCAGTCAGCTAGTAACATCAAGTTTCAGGAGCTATGATAAAGATAGTTTTGCTGACTTGCATACTTTTCAGATGTCACCATTGTGAGTAAGCAACACAGTGTTATTCATCAAACCTTACAAAGAACATAGCCACTGAGATCAGTGGCAAAGGTCAGTTGAGTAATGAAGTTTCTATATTAAATATATCATCATGTGTAGCCCTGACATGACAAACTCAATAACTTTGTGTAAATCTCTGACCCATCATTAGGCTCCAAGGTGGGTGGGGAGCAAAGGCAAAACAAAATAATAATCTTAAGGTAAACCAATCAAAACTTCAACCAGTAGTTTGAGACCCAATCTCATAAGGACCAGGAATAATTCAGACAATGGCTGAAATGGGAAACCTGTCAGAGTCAGGGAAACTGGCCAAACATTTCTTATCATTGAATTCAATAAAGAGAACCAAAAACTAATAAAAGTTAACAACTTTGTTATAGCTAAAGCACTTCAGGTCTTGACTGCAGGGCTGAGTAGTGTTTAAAAAATAGCAACTTTGTTTGGACCAGCTACTTTTAGAGTGTAGATGCAGAGCTGACTCTGACAGCTACTTCGCTCAAAGCAGTTCATGGAAATACCAATTATGGTATATTGACACAAATCTCTCATCTCATCTAGAGGTGTCATTTGATCTGGAAATTTGAAGACTTCATTGAAACTGAGATGCTTAAAACTCTCAGCTCTCAGGAGATTTCGCAATTGAAATGAATCAGCATTTGACGTAACATCAGCTGTTTACCACAAGCTCTTACGTCCCAATGTTCAGCTGTGCCACTTTGCTTAGATCAATCAAAGTTGGGTTCATGAACATTTCAGTTGACCTAGCTTCCTCATTGGCAACCACAAAGATGACTGCAAGAGAAAATCAGTCTGTCCCAGATGTATGCAGGAGGGCTGCATTGGAGCTTTTGCTCAGATAAGTCTCTTGTGTCAGTTGCCAGGCAGAATGTTTCTCATACTCAAGAGACTGCCCTTAGTAAAAACTGAAGGAGAAGATAACAGCTTGTAAAACAGGAGAAAGACATGAGACTGCAGCTTTGAGGCCAATAAATTTTTGCAAACCAAAGCTCTACTTTACACAGCTGGCAACTCCTACACCAGCACAGCTAAAGTGGAAAAGAAACCTGCCACAGATACTGTCTGTACCCAGATAGACACTGTCTGTACCCAGATAGACATTACATTGGCCAAAAGATCAAAGGTGATCCAGTCTTGATGCCACTAAAACCAGTGCTAGCTGCCACCCAAAGTAGGTGTGGAATAGATACCTCTGATAATCAGTGGGACAATGTGGCATTGAAAATCTTAAAGCTGCAAATCAAAACCTACCTAATTCATTACTCCAAAAGAACAGTAAACAACTGCCACAGTGGACATAGAATCAACATGGCACATAAGATTTCTGACCTTACTATCACAAAACTGGTTAGATCTGACCAAACAAAAAGAGAAACAGACCATTGGCACCATTGGAAATGCATGCTCAAAACTAAAGAAAGAATTAAAGAATCAAATAAAGTCCTGAATGGATCTGAAGTCTTATCAAGCCGTTATAACCTTGGAGAGCTAGATAGTATGGACACTGCAGGAAAAACGCCCAGAATTCATCTACTTCCACCACTTTAATAACTATATCTGATGCCATAACACAATAGAATTGCTGAAGTTTATAGGAAAATATTATTGAAATAAGTTTTCTACTTAACATGATACAATAGCTGTTTGCCTTCAGGGACCTTTCTAAAAGAAAACAATAGAATTAATCTTATAAACTTGCCCACATACAGCTGCTTTTCAAGAAATACTGATTTATTTGCCTTGTTTAGTCTTGTTTTTACAATCTGGAAAGGGTAGTTTGTACAGTTTGCTGCCTAGTCACATTGGAATAAAGGTTAATGAAAAGGCAGGTAAAGCAGCTAAAGCAGCCAAAGCTACTCTGCAGTCACATCTCTTTGAGTGGAGATTTATATACTGACTTCAAATAATATGTAAATCAACATGTTTTTCATAAATGGCAAAATATGTGGAATCGAAACTTCACAAACTTAAGAACATCAAACCTACTGTTGGCTAGTGGCATCCATTATATAGAACAGATCAGAGAGACAAGGTGCAAATGTACCAATCACATATCAGACACACATATCTGACAAATGCATATCTCTTGAAGAGTGATTATTGACTAGAATGCATACCATACCAGGACTCACTGACAGTTGAACACATTCTTGTCAAGTGTGTCAGTTTCAACCCTGTAAGAAAGAAGTATTTTTATGTGTACTTGATTAAAAAAAAAATATGATGATGAAGTCTTGAATTTGTTTTAATCAGGCAGTTATATAAAAAATTTGGACCAGATGTTTTAAGGAGGTTTTTCCATGTGTTGCCTTCATCTTTTATTTTACTTTTTTTTTAAACATAATTCAAACATATTTATCCTATATATTTTATCATGTACTTAATGTTTGCATTTATTATTTGGATGCGGTTATATTCCTAGTTTTTTGTGTACAACTCTTCCTTTTTACATTTTGATGAATTTTTCTTTTAATTGGCATCATATATTAACTATTGTGCTGAGGTAGCATTGAATGTTACTACATATTTCAATGTCACTGACTGAATGAAAAAAACTTATTTTCCACAACATTAGCTCTTCATGACAGACATTGGATGAAACTTTGTGCTTGACTTGCAGTTTAAAAGCATTCCCCTAGCAGCATAGGGTTTATTTGGAGATTGGAACAAGTTAGTCCTCATCAAACACCATTGGCAGTGGTGAACATGAGAGCTATGCTCTCTTTGGACAACATTTGTTGAATAATGCACCAGCCAAGCAGGCAGGACAAAGAATTCGAGGAAATTCTTAAACAAGCATAGTCTTATGATTCTGCATCAAAAGGGAGGAAAACAACTAAGTTATGATAAAATTCTAAGGTTAATGCATGATCCAATCTTGTTTGTGAATAATTAGACCAGGTTCAACATGTGAAATTAAATTTAATTTCTGTACTTGCAAGACTGCAGATCAGGTTTTTTTTAAGATTAACAGATGACATTGGTTTCATGATAAACTTTAAAAGTAATTGGCTTCAATAACCAAAAAATGAACTGGTCATTGTCAGGGAGAAATTTTTTTATAATCTGCAGTTCTCTCATTTTCACCCCCAGTTCTTCTTTTGAAGTCATCATTAGCTTATACTTTGTGTTTTCTTCTTTTCAACTGCTACAAACTTGTCTCCCTCACTACCCATAGCACCAGGTACTTAGCTCCTATTTTGTTATAAAATTACAATACTGTATATGTTTTTCCCATAGAGATAAATTTGGTAAAATCCCTTACGGGGATTTGATGTCTATCAAATACAGTATAATGCTAAGATCAATTTGATATTAATTTGTGACCGAGACTCCAGTGCTCTTTAGTTCACCCTCCAGTTGTCATCTGGGACTTGCCCATCCATGGATGGTTTATCTCTTGCTGCAAAAGCAGTAATAGGCCATGAAAGTAATAACATTGGATGATTCAGGAGTGCCTTTGGTCCTGATCATTGGTCATATTGCTGTAACATGGTTAATCAGTGGGTAATGCAGCTATTGATCAGGCAGTGAATAGTAAAGACCTTTTGTAAACAGCCACTTTATTTGTATAAAAAGGGTCAGGCAAAATTAACAGATAAGTGTCATTTTAATACAATGTATGTCTATATAATGATAGCATTATTGACAAGCTTGCTCTGAATTAGATTGTAGTATGAGGATTTTGACACTCTTGTAGTTCATAGGAGAAACCAAGTAATTATGGCTGCATTCATTTCCAAGAATGGCTTTTTCATGTATGAAAGGGAATGAGGAAATCTTTGACAGATTCCTAAATGATGACACTCTGATCATAAACTTGATTTTTCATAAGCATGTGTAAGGGGGAGAAGAAAGCTTTAATAATTTCAACTTATCCATGTCTTCATTATGTTTACTTAGTGGACAATTTATTAATGAAGTCTTGATCCTGTTAATTATAAGCAGCCTTAAGCTCTTCAGTTTTTATTCATCCACATACAACTTATAACTCCATAAAACCTTGAATCCTTTATTTAAGAGAAGTTGTCCAGCTTTTCTTCAGCCTTTTTGTTCAGCTTTATTTGTCTGACAGTTATGTTTCTGTTAGTTACTCAAATATTCCTTTTTGCAGTTGAACTGAGCAGTGCATGACACCTTCCTAAAGTGGCATGTTGATAAAAAATGTACAGTAACTGCTGGGAAATATTAAGAAAATATGATTATGGCCATAAGGTGTCACATCCAACATGCAAGTGCATATTGAAGCATTAAGTCAAGTGAGTTTACAATTCACCATTCCCATTAAAGACTTAAAAATATGGCTAATTGTGACCCTCTTCTGGGTCATAATATGACTGAATGTGGTTGCTTATAAGACTTGATTTGCCAATAAAACCATAACTATTCATTATGCTACATACCTGCCCTTTGACCTTAGGGTCAAGGTCATATAGTCATAGAAGTATTACTTTAAGGTTTCTGGTTACAGTTTTATCATTTAGTTATATTTCTTAAACTCCTTGGTGAAGTTGTTCATACTTTGGATGAATCATCATGGATCTGAGAGAACTGAGACATTCTGCAGAATGCTCACTCAGCTTTATGATATTGGTGTCAAGGTGACATGTTGTTACAGCGATGCTTTTTGATCAAATGCTCATTATGCAGGCCCTTGCCTTCTTTTTATCATGAAACAGACTCAAGAAATTTATCTGCTTTATTTATTTAGAAATAATATAGAAAACAATGTCTTCAATCATATATATATATATATATATATATATATATATATATATATATATATATAGTGTCCATATTGTTTTTTTTGCAGGATCAGAAAAAAAAATTAAATAAGTTGTAAAATCTACATCTTTTCAAGCCCTAAGGATTAAAAGGCTTAGCTTTATCATTTAAGGAGTATTGCTAACAGTATTACATTCTCTTGCTTTATACAGAAAGATGCAATGCCAGGGTGTATGTGATTTGGATTTTTTAACATAACTTTAACAAATTTTCAGTCATATCACTATGATGTCTGCAGTGTGGCAGTTTATAGTAATGTCAAGCACTGTGGCCTCAAGCTGCAGACATGTAGCATGATGTCCCACCCAGTCACATTATCCTGACACCAGGCCAACCAGTCCTAACACTAGCCTCTTAATGCTGAGCACCAAGCGAGGCAGCAGTTAGTACCATTTTTGTAAGCCTTTGGTATGACTCGACCGGGGATCAAACTCATGACCTCCCGCATCCGAGGGACTGAATGCATGTAAATACAGGATTACATAATAACTAAATCTGCCCATGCTCACAATTGATACAAATGCATGGCAGTGAAATATGTCCAATAAAACATCTTCAGTGCCTAGACAATATGCTTTCATTATGTGGTATTCTTGTTCATAAAACAGAGTCCAGAATGTTTCAGCATGAAGACTATTACACATTAAGAATGACATGATTATGATATGCATATAAATAAAATAACCACACAATGTCTTATGGTTTTCTCCATAATGTCTGGCCTTCGGTTTTCTCCATAATCTTCTGCTGATAACATGCAAATGAAGGATTCATACTTTGTATATTTTATGTAAGTAATCCACAGAGACATTATCATTAAAAATTCAAAGTCTGCAAAAGGAAAAAGGTGAAAGCAAAAAGGTTTTGAATCAAGACTTCCTGCCATAAGAATATCAATCAATAAAATAAACTCTGTGTCATAAGATGGTGAAACGATCAACTCTGTATGGTAAGTTGATGAAACTTAAATCTGTACCAAAATGATAATGAAACAATAAGCTCTTGACTAAAAGATGATGAAATAATAAACTCTGGACTAAAAGGTGATGAAATAATAAACTCTGGACTAAAAGATGATGAAATAATAAACTCTGGACTAAAAGGTGATGAAATAATAAACTCTGGACTAAAAGGTGATGAAATAATAAACTCTGGACTAAAAGGTGATGAAACAACAAGCTCTCTTTCATAAGTTGATGAAACAATATTACAGTCAGTTGTCATTTATAATGAATATTATTGAAAAATACACAATTACATTAAAACCTATCAGTGGACACTTCCATATAGAAGACATGATCATAATGGTCAACATTAGATTTGCCATGCATCCTCTTTTTCCTGGATATGTCCTCCTTTTCAGTACTTAAATATCCATCCAGACAGGATTTTAAATATCAAAAAATGTTTGGGATTTTGCTCTGCTCATTCTTTATCAAACATTTAGATCTATGTTTATATAGAATCCAGCATTATTAATATAATATTTGGGGAGGGGGTTCAAATGTTTTCAATGCAAATATGGAAACATATACACACTGTTACTCATTGTATATGCTCATGAGATATATCAGTTGGTAGATAAAGATACAGATGCACCCATTCTCAGGAGTGTCCTCTGGTTTTTAGTTTAAATATGGTAATCCTAGGCAACAGTTATAAACCACTTTTCTTCATTTCATGACCCAGTTTCAGTTTTTATATTAGGATATAAAGGATACCCATCCACAAAAAGTCAAAGTGTCTTTTAGTGACAGGTATCGCTGGACAAAGTTAAATTACAATTTATTTTTATTTTTTAGGCTGTAGGAATACAGCTACTTATATTTCATATATTGAATCTTTCTTTTCCAGCTTCTATATTTGGTGATGTACTACTTCGAGCTCCAGATGCAGAAAAACAAGTCCCCTTAACTATGAAGGCAAAAAGAGCTTCAATTAAGTCGGAAGAAGCGAAGAAAGCTGCTTTTGTCTACCACTTCATAACCAATGAATATGATGACTGAAACATTCCATTGAATTGTGATATGGCTTTTTATGTCATTCCTTGTTTTGAATTTTGCATTGGCATTATAGCAGTAAGGTGGAAGATTTTGTTTTTTCAATTACTTGTAGTAAACTGTGGTAAAAATGATATCTGCAGGAAAAAATCTGCTTAAAAAGTTTGCACCTCAACTCATTATTTTCTAATATAATTACCGTAATTTAATTCTATATTAATTTCAGTGAGAAACTGTTATTCAGGTACTGTATATCTTAGTTCCATCCATGGATGTTAATATTAATCATATTTTACATATTCATATTGTCTAACATGTGACAGACATTGTTTCAGAAGTTGTATTCTTGAAACAGTTTTGGAGTATGAAACATGGAAGTGGGCAGAATTAGGATGAATCAGAGCCTTAGCTAAACAAATTTCTGATGTATGAACTGTTTGAGGCCTCAGGTTGGGGTGGGGGACCTAAAATGTCAAGATATAATATCATGATTTTTATGTTGCACGTGTGCACATGACCTCCTAGGGGCCACGAGTGGCCGAGTGGTCTAAAGCGCTCACCGTTACGGATCACTGCCATCTCACCTCTGTCTGTGTGAGTTCGAGTCTCAGGCTTGGCTAACATGGGCACGTGAGAAAGCCTGCCAGTAGCTTCTCATGGGTCGGTGGTTCTTCCCGGGGTTTTCCAGGGTTCTTCCTCCACCAATTATACTGGCCACTGTGTATAGCCTATCTTGTGCTGAAAAATGGCATTAAACCCTACAACAACAACAACAACATGACCTTCTATACCACTGCAAATTGTAATTGTACAAAGTAAACAGACTAACTCATAATTGTATACATGTTCTGTCAATTTTCATTCAATAATTTTGGTTTTTAAGCTTAAGATTAAGTTATCTGCTGAAAAACTTGTGAGAATGTTAATCCAGATATCTCGGCATTTCTTAATAGTTAGAAATAATTTGATGTCTCTACAAGGAAATTATTTGATGCTCATTTAGAAGTGCTAGAGATTTCAGAATAAAAATACTGCATGTTTAGGGAGTATTATATTGGTAATTTTGATAAATATTAATATTTGAAATTCAAAAGATAAAACCTGCAAGTATTATAAGTGTTTTCCTCTGCATTTGTTTATGAAATATTTGCAATTTTATTTTTGAATACAAAAGTCTTGATATACTCCATTCTTTATAGAGGTGGGGTGAGGGGTATCAAAGAACCACAATGTCTATTCATCTGTTCTTCCATCTGTCATGCAATCTTGTTAGTGCAACTAATGTCATGGGTTTTTTTTATTGCCATGGAAATTTGTAAATATAATAATCATGACCTTAAAATGTGCATATCAGCAAAACACTTTTTTTCCACAATCTCTGTGAAACTTTGTGACTGTTTTGGTCTTTATCTCAAGATGCACATTTCAACTAATCATTTTGTTCATGCAAGTTTTGTTTTAGAGGCATTGCCTATATTGTCTTGCAGTTTGATGTAGTATATAATATAATCTTATGAACACAATTAATCTCACAAGTTTTAGTGGATTAGCTTGATAATTGAGAAATGTTATTTTCATCATTACAGAAATGCACATTTTGAAAGATCACTTGGCTGCACTTTTTTTTTTTAGAATTGTTACCCATTTTTGACATGGAGCCTGATGTCTTGCACATCAGAATCTTCAGAATGTAGTAAGTCTCACGTTTCAGTGGGAAACCATGAAACATTGTAGATGTTATGGTCATCATTTGAAGATGTAGATATCAACAAATAACTCATCCCACACATTTTGTTGAAGTATTAGCCCATTTTGTCTTGCAGCTGATTGCAGTCCATGACAGGACTGTATGAAATCAGATGGTCCCAAAATGTTTGATCGATCAATGTAAAACTTGGTACAGTACTACCCATTTATTTTGGCATCCTTAGGCCTGAGGTAATATGAGGGAATGTCAAGAGTAAGTGGGAGTGGAGGCAGCTGAGCAAAACCAAATTTAGCATACTAGTGAAATTCATCTGTAAGAGATGACTTATCACCAATTTGTAGGATTTACACTTTGAGAAATAAACGGTGGAAATTTTGATTAACAGTAAATGAAGACAAAACTAGTTTGAAAAATACTTGTATATGGACAACTTACATTTGTGTTACCTTTGTGTTATACAGTCCTTAGTTGCATGTAAATGAAAATTTCATGAATTTTGGTATAGGTTACATGTTAGAAAATTCCTTTATCACATCTCATCAGAAAATATAGACCTCTCCATTGGCCTAAGTGGTTAGAGCGCCCACCTCGGATGTGTGAGGTCAGTGGTTAGAGCCCTGGTCAAGTCATACCAAATACTTATAAAAATGGTTCTAGCAGCTGCCTCGCTTGATGCTCAGCATTAAGGGGTTAGTGTTAGGACTTTTTGGCCTGGTGTCAGGATAATGTGACTGAGTGGACATCATGCTACATGTCTGTGGCATGATGTTCCAGTGCTAGACATCACTATAAAGTGCCACACTGCAGACATCCTAGTGATATGATTGAAACATTTTAAAGCTGCATTAAAAATCCAAATCACACACACACTCAGGAAATATATATATATATATATATATATATATATACACAGATCTATAAAAAAAATGATAATCCTTTTTTCATGTATATCCATTGTCAACCAAGATTTGTCACAAAACAATTAACAATGATATGTATTGTCACCAGTAGTATGTGGCTGTTTAGTTGTGATTGACATGCTACATATACTTAAACTGGTGTAGATTTTGGTTTGCCTGAGACAACAAACATAAATTCTTACTGAGGCTACCAAGGGAAAGACTACTCATGAGGAAATGAAAACAAGTCATCAAGTTTTGAATTAATTACACTTGCACAACTTGTACTTTTGTTAAACACTCACAAATTCCAGATTATACAGAGTAATGCATGTAATTAAGATTATCCATAGTATGATGAACACATGAAATTAAAATTGAATTTCATTAAAATTTAAATTAATTAAAATTAAATGCTTTTAGCTAAACAGGCAAGGATGTGGAATAATGATAGTTCTGAACTTTATTCAAACTTCTGCTTTAGCCTTGACAGTTGTTTTCTCTCTGCATCTTTTCCAAATGACCATGTGCTTCTTATATTGCCACTGGTCTTGATTGTGAAAAAAATCTTTTCAAACGATGACACATGGAAAAAAATGTCTCTGCATGAAACACATCAGAGGCATTGTTTCAGATTCATCAACAGTATCATTATCAAATATGTTGTCTTCCATGACTTCCCCCACAAAGAAATTCACTTGGTTCATGTTATAGTCATCGGCTAAAGATGTGAATACAGTGGTACCCTTCTTACAAGGTCACCCCATCTGCAGCTGGAAAGTGTCCTTATATGTTGGGTGGCCTTTGAAGAGGGAAGTCAGTGATATGTGTAAAACATACATATTCAGTCAGAAAGATGTAACTAATTTTTCAGTATTTTGATTTTTTCATATGAAAATCAACGTATGTTATGGAACTGATGTGATAAAACCAATATTGATCTTATTTCAAATAATCATGAATAAAAAAAACTATCAGTGCAAAAAAAAATTAGAAAATGCCATCAGTAGAGTATCTTTCTCATTGGATTTGATGCTACAGTATTGTAGTTATGTCTATCTTTTCCATTTTCAAACTGAAGCAGTTTGTATATTGATGTTTCATTATAATCTTTCTGACCTTAGAATTTTTCAGCAATGATCATAGAACTCTCCCTTTTTTGTCCAGCTGAAATGCTTACATATTTCAGAAATACTCATGTTTACTGTAATAGGTAAATTAGTTGAAATATAATGTCATTACAGTTTTACGAACAATTCCTTGTCAGTAACCACCCACAATGTCTTGTAAAAATAGCCAATTTATAAATGGATTTCCTGCTTGCCATCATCTACCAAAAATCTTGCTTCTGAATTAATTTCACATCTATTTATCTGATTAAAATAAATTTAATTCTCAAGGTGTTAAAATGTTGTCATATAAATTTCATCTATTACCCATAAAAAATTTTCATAGTTCACTTATAAATATTGTTCTTGTCACTGGGAAATCAGAAATGTTTCAAAACAAGAAACATTGGTTGATAGAAATCGATACATAAAAGGGTAGGCAGAGCTTTCAGTTTTTCTGTAAATTAGATATAAAGCATTTAATGAGAATCTTGTATATTCATTAAATTTGCTTTTTATTGTTTAATTGTAGCTGATACAGAATTTTTATTAATCTCTTGTCCTGGAAAATTCTTCATTCCAGTTGATATATGTTTAGTGTAATGCTGATTTGGTTAAATTTTTACATTAAATTGTAAGTAATCTATATAGATGCTTCGTGCATCATAGGTATCGGAATCCATTTTCTACCACATAATGTGCCACAGTTGACTAAAATATAAGTTTTTTTTATTTACCTTCCATGAAAATAAAATTTAAATTGGTAAAATTATCTTTTCCATTAAAACTTAGGAATAGTGACCTCAAATGTGATGTATTATGAACTGATGTAGAACCTACCACCATATGGTGCCTTGGTGTGTCTTAGGGATAAGCAATTAGACCCCATTTTCTGGGCATGATAGACCCAGTAATGTGTTAAATGCTGTTAAAAGCAATAAAATAAAAGGTGTCATCTTGCCTGCACCTCAAAGGCTATTTAAAACATTCTGTTGTTTGTCTGGTTTTCATTCTGCTGTTTGAATGGTTTTATTTTTGATGCAAAGGGTTTGATATTATAAAAGTTGGGACCTTATTTACTAACAAGTTGTGAATATCTGTGTTTACTACATAACTTGACACTCTCTAACAAATATATTACATGGAGTATTGGATATCTAAGTACTTACTTGCTGTCAAGTTGCAAGTCTCCATCACAGTGCAAAAATTATTAAGTATAAAAATTAGTATTTTGAAGTCTTTGTCATATCCATATATTTATCAAACCCAGGAAAAGGTAGGTACACTTGTTCCCATTATTTATTACAATAATCTCATCATGTCTTAATGATGTTTTTTGAGTAATCAGAGATTAGAGCACTGGTTCTTAAAATTTTTGGGTGGCAACCCAGATTAGGTTTGAGGTATCAGCCTCGCGACCTATCAAATCGTAAAAAGCATTTCGGTAGGAAATCTTAAATTATTGAGGTTGATCTTGTCAACCCACTCAAAATGGCATGGTGACACAGCTTTTGGGTTGCAACCATGGATTAACAACCAGTGGATTGGAGACTATGATGCCCCTGTTTCTCAAAATGTTTCAAGCAAACAGCTCCAGTGCAGTTTACAGTTCCAAAATGAAACACTGTAAATCACAATATTGTCAGGACATAAATATTAGGAAATATTTCGATTAGCAAAATATTAATTTGTAACTCAACTGATAAACAAATCGGATGATCTTATGCAGTGACCCTGCATCCATTGTCATACATCATCCATTAGCAGTTGTTAGAGGAAAAGCATTAAAAGCATCATGTAGTTTCGTTTGTCTTAAATGAAATAGGTGCCTCTTGAATGTACAATATGGTGACCATTATGTCAAAAATCTTGTTAGGACTACTCTTTCTGAACAGATGGTCATATTGAGATGGAGTTTTCACCAAAATGACTTATGAAGTTCAGATGGGCCTCAACCATCATTGTGCTGATCCACATCCAAAATAGCTGAAAATCATATTACTCACCTTATCAAGGGATGGTCATATTGACATTGGGTTTTTACATTTAGACTCATTATGGGATGTAGATTATTCAAATTAAAAGCTGCTGATCTGGTAGTGCACTGGCAGCCATCTTGAAAATCTTGTTTTCAGTATTCCTCCTGAAATTATGGTATTGTTAATGAGATATTTCACAAAGAGACTTCTTTTTGCATGTAAATGGTCCTGCGTGAAAATTATGCTAATCTTGCATCCAGTATGGCTACTGTCTTAAAAATTGTATTATCACTATTCCTCCTGAGCAGATGATCATATCATTATTGTGGTTTCACTAACAGACTTCATGTAACATGTAAATGGTCCTAAATTAACATGGTGCCAATCTGATGTCCAGGCCAACTGCCATGGTGGTCATGTTGAAACCTTTATTATCACTACATCTCAAATGATGGTCTAATGGTATTGACTTTTCACTAAAAGGCTTCTTATGATATTTAGTTGCTTCTTACTGAAAATTCTGCTGATATAACATTCTTAATTATCCACCACAGCAGCCACCATGAAAATATGATATAATTTTAGCATGAATAACATTTTAGGAAGAATTAGTTCACTCATTAATTTTGCTGAAATTTTATGCTCTCTAACATTTGGTGATTTGTGGTAGTTCATAAATGATGAACATCTGTCATTGACTGATTGCATGTTAGTAATAGTGAAAAAGATTTTGAAAATTATATGATATTTTTCTTCTTTAAAGCTGACTTAGGGCTTGAGTTGAGTTTCAGGAATAAAGGGCATGATTCTGTTGATGAGCTTAGTTTCAGGAATACTGGGCCTGTGTAGTCTTCATTCCTATCTTTATTTATGAAGGTTTTACATGCTTTATATTAAAATCTGCAGCTTATCATTCTCCTCTAAGAAAATAACTCTCTCTCTGGTCTACCAACCAGATATTTTGTCAGCCTTGCATATGGATATTTGCTGGTAGTCCGAAGAGTGCCTTATATGATGGGGACAAAAATTCGGAAGATTTAATAATGAGTTTGTTTGCCTGTTTTAATTGTTGATGCACTTTATACAGTATCATTACATTCTTATTTACTCTCAGCATTGATTTCAGTCTTTGAATTCCTTTCTGTTAATATATACACATACCTGTCCACCTACCTACCTTCCTATATTTATATGCCAATCTATATACCTATAGAAATTATTGATTATTGGTGGTGTATTTCTGTATTGTTTGAATGTAAGCATTTTTCTTCCTCAAGATTTGTACTTGTTTATTAATAACTGAAAATACTTTTATTTATGATGGTGCCTTTTACTGCATGCTAAGCACTTGCCACCATGATGCTAGTCTCTGTTAGTCATCCTTATGGCATACAGGAGGGCACATTGGGAATACTTTACGTCCCATGTCCAAAAGGAATGCATTAATGGTACCTTTCAGTTTGTATTATCATATTTTCCAAAATATTTTAAGTATGATTTTGTTTGTTGAACTGTGGGTGAAACGTTCTTTACTTTACTGATCTAAGCCTTTTTCTAGGATATTTATTGATGTCTTATGTTTATGTATGTCCTTCAGTATGTCTGTAATGGCAGCATATACACCTGTGTATTAAATGACTGTACTATCAGGTATATGTTTATGTGTTGTTGTAAAGACATGTTCTAGTTACTCATTTGTGATGTACAGCCAGCTTCATAGTCAGGCCAGTTCAGGTAATCAGCCACTGATTAATCAGAGTCATATGATATAAGTTTTCATGATTCATTTTTGATAAAAAGCACAAGTTTCTTTTCTATTATAGGAAATGCCATAGTTTCCTTCCAGTTGACAGCTGTAGCCTTTTTATCACGTGTTATTGTATCAGTAATTATAACAAATTATTGTTTAGACATTTGTTGCAGGAGATGGAGAGTGTTGAGAAGTTTTAATTATTTCATTTTTCTCATGGTATAAACCTTAGTTCTTTTCATAAAGAAAGTTAAAGAAAATTGAAAAAATGTTACCACTACAATGTTATCATCATAATAATATTTGCAATCTTCATTGCCTCAGTAATTTCAAAGCAAATGTTTGGACTACTTTATCATGCACATCTATGCATTTTGCATGTATACATGCATAATGGCGTGCAGGCCTTTCTTTCATTTTTACAACAAGTAAATAGAATAAATAGGAGGAACTTATTCATCTAAAATTAAAATACATTTATTAATAGGTAAGTAAGCCATTCAGCTCTATATATATATTTACTCATCAGTAAATCATAACCAGGTTTTTGAAATCTTGTTTGCATATATAATGTTTACACCTGTATTGTAAAATTTCGTTTTATGCAGCTTGTTGCATCATTGTTTATGTAAATTTATTTTTTAGCCTAAAGGAACAAAAATTGGGTGTAACTGCAATGGTGTTGAGTCCTTTATTTTTAGTTATGCTTCAGACCACCATTGTCTGTCAGAAATGCTTCCGGTTGCTAAATGCATCTCAAAACTGATTTCTTTTAAAATATCCATGGATATTATTTAGAATAGAATGATGAAATTTCAAGTCAATTTTGTTTCTATGTATATAATTTATATATAATTTTACATTCTGTGAATTTCATGTCATTTTTATACCCACCCATATGCTATTAGCCAGGGGGAATATTGTGTTACTTGTCCACAAATCAGCAACAGTTTTGTAGCTCAGTAACCTGTAAAGAATGTCATGGATTAAAACTAATTTCAAGAAGATCTTGAGCAGATTTAATATTTCACCCTAAAGTTATGTTTCACGGCTTTCATAAAGTATAACTTTATAACTAGTATGTCATCTGTACGAGGTTCAGACCTTGCAATGAAAACTGCTAAATCCTGCGAAATTTCCTCTCGTATGATCCAAATTTAGCAAATTTATGAGTGTACCTGGTGATTTTGTCATAAGTTTATGTAAAACTTCTGCACCTGTTTAAATCCTGCTTGTGAACTATCAAACTGCTTGCCCTTCACCCGGGAATAAAAGAAGCAGAAATTAGGTATTTAGCGTAGTCCCTGTTCTGGCGAACAATATTTTCCAGTTCGTACACTGGTATGGAGATTTATGTATCCTATCTTGCCCTTCTCTAGACCAGTTTTGAAGAAAATCTTGCTGGCCAAATGTTTGGTCATTTGTTATACATTTTTTTTTCTAAAACTGGGTGTTCACTCGGGGCACACTGATTCGTATTCGCACCCTGTTGTCATCATACTGACTAGATTCATGCAGTATCTGGTACATTTTGAATGCATGAAACTGATTCATGCCAGTGTAAACATTCCCAGCTTCTTCATTAAATAGCTTTGGTCCCAAACGTCATTATGGGTTCTCACGTTTTCTTTAGAAATTTAAGCATGTTCAGAACACGAAACTGTGGAGTTGGAACCTCATCTACAAAAAGTAAACCAAGTTAAGGCTCTTATTTAACCTAAAGCTTAACCTTCACGCATTGAATCTATAATTGTTCAGTTATACCTTCTCGCCGTGTCACATGTCGAATGGTGCCAGTCTGACTTCCATCATGGCCACCGTCATAAAAATCTTGTTATCGCTTCTCCTAGCTGGATGGCCATATCAACGTGGTTTTCACTGAAAGGCTTATGATGTATTGTTGGACCTAAATGAAAATGGCACCGAGCTGAGATACTATATGACCGTCATGGCAGCCATCTTCAAAATCTTGTTATCGCTACTCCTTCTAAACGGCATTCCTATCGACATAAATTTTGGAGTCTGTGTCTGGTCAAAAATGAAATGAATGCCGATCTGACATCCAGTATGGCCATCATAGCGGCTATCTTGAAAATCTTATCGCTGCTTATCTTGATGGTATGGCATACTGACACGAAGATTCGCCTAAACACATCTTATAATATCTGCCTGGCCCTAATAAAAAATGGTGCTAATATTATATCCAGTATGGCTGCACGACGGCCATCTTGAAAATCTTGTCATTACTCCAGGATGGATGGTTATATTGGCATGGGGGTTTCACCAATATGCTTGTAAAAATGTCTAATTGGTCCTGAATGAAAATTATTCACATCTGATATCCAGTATGAAATCCTTGTTATCGTTCAAGAATATACGAGATGGTTTCAACATTCAGTAGTTTTTAAAAAAACATCCGTGGTATCTTGGCTTCATGAAAACTCATTTCGGACAGTAGAGTGTCAGTTCCATCAAAGACTTTTGTTACATAAAGGGCCTTCTGTGAATCCTAGATACTTGCTTTGCATTTTACTACACTCATCAAATGGGATGGCAGTAGTAGTAAGGGGATTATGCGTATAAAGGTCTGGTCCTTTGAGATGCGTGCTTTATAGCTTTTCCTGCAACGTATGCTTAAACAAATCAGTCTCTTTCAGTAAGGTAACTAGCAGACGACTTTAAGCCAAACTTCCCTGTATCGCGAATAAGTTGAGAGCTGATCATATATAGACCAGTCCAAAGTTTTCTGTTTTCAACAAGGCAGACTAAACTCGTATAAAAAAAGAAGGCCATTTCTCTAACGATGCAACTTCCATAAAATGTTCATGGGTCTCAACAATTTTTTTATCAAATGTCGTGCACCCTATTTAATCAGTATTAAAATGTGAGTGTGACCAACAAATATGGCTTACGATCAGTACTGTTTTTCGCGTATGTGTTCATCGGATGCGTGTAAAATGTATTGTTCACATTATCAAAAAATAAGGTTTTCACAAATTTATTAGCATAATTTGCTTATTACACTAAGAGAAAATGGACGACATTAGCCTTCGAAGATTCAAGAAGTTTAGAATATGATTGAATGTAGCCTGTTTTGAATAAAATATCAAATCAGTGAAATGTTTCCAAACTGATGAAACCAGTAATTCGAAAAGACCTTTCAAAATACAAAGACCTTTCACATATTTATTATTAATCCCATTTCACTGGTCTCTGATTAAATAGTAATTCACTGAAGTAGATAGATTGTGAAGCATTCTGTCTTTTCTTATTCTTGGTTGTTATTTTATCAAAATCGTGTCTATAGTACGGGGTGGACTACAAAGCCTGATACCATGACGCAATTACATCATACCGTACTGAGGCAGTTGGAGTTAATTGACTTTATGAACGACTCACCAAGGTAGTTGACCTGCCTGGTATGAGCAGGACTTGATCTTGTACCAATGTGGTCTCGCGTCTGGCACGCTAGCCACTTATCCAAAGCGGCTTACCTTCAAAGCCAAGATAGAATCGGAAGGTTAATTCATATGGGACACGTGTTTGTTCAGAAAGGTAACTTAATTTGAGTACAAAGAAAATGTTTCTTGCATTTTGAAAAGATTGTTGATACCTACTCGCCTTCTAATAATTTTTTTTTGGCGTGGATGTTTGAGTACAGAAAATAAACGATGAATATAGACTTTTGTCACGTTCATTCGTTGTGTCTGAAGTGTTTACTGCTTATTTCAATAAGTATTTTGCGTCTTTTTCTTCATAAATATCAGTCAGTTTTTTAAACAAATTCTTCGTCTACAACGCATTGCTTGCGAAAGGAGAATTGGGCACTTTCTACAGTAAACTTCCTTCTTACATTGGTCGCACTCGTTTTCGTGTAATGTCGTCAGGAATTAACTAAAGACATTGGACGATGGCTTATCCGCAGACATACAAAATGTGGCGTTAAATCGGATTGGCTTTAAGATCTATAACTGTCTATACTATCTCGACAAATAAACATGTATATGACAGCAGGCAGACCATGATTTTCGTCTCAACTGTTTGAAATATTTTTTTTCATTAACAATTATTGTTTGCTTGGTTTTGTTTTCAAAGTATATGTTTGTCTTAATTGACAAAGGAATGCCATTGGGATCGTTCCAGAGGTTGTCCAGGATTATCCAAGGTCCATTTCTTTATAATAATTCCTTATTACTAAGCAGAACAAGATAGCCATTTTAAGAATTAGAGTATCTTCAATGGAAATGTATAAAGTTCTTGAAATATCTAGATGCAAATATAAACTAAATGTGTAACAAATAGTAAGGCGATTAAGAGGAAAGGAAAACGGTTAACTGAAACAGAGAAATGGCGAAGAAATCCTATCAAGAAACTAATAAGTGCAAAGAATATAAAATTAAAATGCGCGATCTTAATTCAAAGATCAAAACGGGCGAGCGATCGTGTCGCAGAATGAGTTGTCTTGGCTTGATAATGATTAATCTTAGTATGAAAAGTAAAATATAGAAAGAATTAAAATCAATTGAACTAAATTTTTAAAAAAAAAATAACTCAAATATTGCTTGACTGTGACCTTATCTCCAAAGTAAAAGCAGCAAAGCATGTCACATAATTAATTGTCTTACCTTCATGATTCATCCAAAATAAAACGAAAATATATATAGGGATTTAGGAAATATATGTAAATGAGACATTACAAATTTAACAAATTTTCGGTAATCTTTGCCCAGAGGTGAAACGGGCTAGCGAGCGCTTCGCAGAATTTCATAATGACAAAAATCGATCAAGGGGCTTAGGAAATACAAGCAAATGCAGTGAAACTTCACTCAAAACTTTAAAGCACATTTCTTATGATTATGAATATTTCCATGAGGTAAGATGGCTAGCAAGCATGTCGTGCAATTGTCTTAGGTTTATAATGATTGGTGCCAGGTATGATGATACGGCGTCAAGGGGTTGATGATATCATTGCAAACGGTAATCTTGATGCCACCACGGCGAGAGATGCTGTTCTGTCTCGTTTCCCACTAACAAGAGACAGACAAAAATTGAAACAGCTCTTAAAACGTAAAGAACATTCACATACTTAGAACCTAGAGCGTAACAGCCAGTCAAATTAAAGTAAATAATCTTTGCAGTATCGGACAGACCGCAATAAATATTGTTCCGGTTAACCAGTGATACAAATGTTAAGTCGATTATATATGATATACCAATTAAAACCAGAAACGTGACGCATGTTTTCGGTTCAAATTTGTTAACATCCAGAACTACGTTATATCAAATACCCTGGCAGATTATGCATTACACAACTGCATCTTAGTTTTTATATATATATATATATAT